>DWAN01001405.1:0-17980 GCA_018230445.1 Heliconius hewitsoni | reverse complement strand
TATATATATATATATATATATATATATATATACACATATATATATATATATATATTGTATATATATATATATATACAAAGTGTGACTGTAAAATCGTCTAGTTGTGGGTTCGACCCCCACTCGAGGAAATGAAATATTTGTTTACATTTATATTTTTATTTCCTCGCTCTGGTGTCGAGGCAAAACGCGACTTTGAGTTCCGCCACCCAACATGCAATACCTCCAGAATTTGACGGAAAGTGGAGAACGGAGTATCTTAACACTAGATTCCCTCTGCCTACCCCGCCGTGTTCGGAATAAAGCGTGAAGCTGATTTAATTTAATTTAGAAAAAATCTTTTGAATTGTTTTTGTTTATTTGACATGTGATTAGCTTATATAAAGAGTATCAATCATCATCACGATGATAAAGAACAAGGATTTTGGTGCACTGATTAGACGACCACTACTCTGGTCTTATTTAACGCCTTGGTATTTTTTGCAAAGGCAAAGGTAGATATTTCATTTTTTTTTCTCATTTTCTTCTGACTCGCAGGCTTACAAAAGTCCAGAAGAAGATAGAGGATTAAGCGTCCCTCAGGATTTTAGCGCGCTGATTTGACAAATAAGAAATTTTTACTGATTTAACTGTAGGTATGTATGTATATAAAATATTTCTTAAATTTTTATAAGTAGATATATAAATATTAAAAATCTCCAATGTATAAAACACCAAAAAAGACTCAATTTGTAGGTTCCCAAAAAATAAATTACATTAAAATATTATACACAGGTGATTCCTTTTCTTGTTTTGAGCAGTATATAACTGTAATATACCTAAACCTAATATTAAAGGGCGCTATAAGCTAGTGTTATAATTATCGTGACTTTGAAATGTGATATGTATGAGATTCAACTTTATATGCATTCACATAGAGATTTAATAATCGTCTTTAGTTGTATTAGTTTATTAAATAGGTTTTTTTGAAGTTCAAGATTTATTCTGCCCTTTTCACCCGTCTTTTGAAGACATTGCGTTTCGAGTAGGAAACTGTCGTTCCAGAGCGAAGATTTGTAATTGATTATTTCCTTATGTCAAGTGGGGGTCGAACCCACAACCATAGCGATTAATATCGATGTCTTTCCGCCCCACGATGATCTGTTTATATAATATAAAACAATGGAAAAGTATACTTTAGTTACATCAAATAATAGATCATACTTACAGTACATATCAATAACGACATCAATAGCAAGTTTTTCCGTTTTATCATTATTTTCAGCATAACACGTGAAAACTCGACCGTGGTCTTCTCTGCCCAGAGGACCGTATATAAGATCACTGCGTACACGTTGCTCCGACAGCGGCGTGTTAGTGTTCTTGAGAAATCGTTGCTCCGTCCACCAGGACAGCGTTGGCTTAGGTTTACCTATTATATTAATAATGAAAATTTACATTATAAAAAAATATTTTCAGTGCGCTACTGAACTTTTGTGACTGCCATTTATACATCAATTTTATCATATTCGTGTTATAAAAATGCAGCAGTAATAGCAGGTTGATGCCATTTCGGTTGTATTTAGTGCCTATTCATTTAAAAAGAAAGACACAAACAATCTAAATGATTATCACTTATGATTTTACAAATAAATCCAATCTAACTAGTGCAACATTTTTTTTGTCACTTCAACAGTCTTAAAATTAATATTGTACTAAAATTTATATTATTTTTTTTATATTTCTAAAGTTTTATGGTAAAGAGGCGGTCGTGGCGCAGGGGCACGAGGATGTCACTGTAACGCGACGGTTGTGGGTTTGATCTTCGATATAATGGATTATTATTTATTAATATTTTCATTACTTCGCACTGGCACCAACGCAAAAGCCTGCTGAGTTGACATCGTACGTTGACATATGTATGTATAAATGGCTCAACACGCAATGCCTCGATAAATTCAGCAGAAAGAAGGAAACGGAGTGGTGTTTTAACACTATGTTCTCTCTGCCTACTCTGAAGATGAAAAAAACATGGTAAATGAAAATTATAATGTTACCTTCGTAAGCGACACACACGAGGTGAATGGTATCTCCTACGTAATAAGGGCCGATGTTTTTGCTGGTGTTAGAACCAATACTAGCCATCGCAATTCGGGTTCCATTCTCATGCACGACCCATAACCTTTGCGGGGGTTCTGTATGAAATAAAAAGGGAAATCAATACATTATATCGCTTCAAAGAAATGTTTTCAATTTTCTCTACAAATACTTTTTCGTAATATTTGCAAAGTAAGGAAAAAAAATCTTGTCGAACCACTATTCCGTTTCTACTTTTTGAGTTTCAGAACCTTGCTTTGCCTAATCAGACATACTAAGAGGTTATAAGATTAGATCTTATATTTTAAATAGGAACCTATAAGTTTTTGCCAACCTACGTAGAAAAGAATAAGAACTCAAACTGGGCTAGACAACGACAACTAATGCTATTTAGCATTAGTACAATAATTTGTAGTACATAAAAAGTGCATAAAATTTTTACCAATGTAAAATATCTCAATAATACAAAAAAATAAACTAATCTATAATTGAAGAAAATTTAAATATAGTTATTATGTAATATTTACAACACGTAATTGTTGGTAAATGGAGTGAATTGTTCCGGCGCTGTCAGCTTCCTCATTAACCCGCGGACCAATTAATAGAAGCCGGAGCGCGCTATTTCAATACAAAGGTAAATATTTGCAATCCAGCTTTCAGATAACGGTATACTTTCTTTGTGATATAAAAAAACCGGGCAAGCGCGAGTCGGGCTCGCCCACCGAGGATTACGTCCAAAAATTGGAGGTCTCGAGCTGAAATTCAAGCTTAGCTTAGCCAGAGCCTTTTTATCTGATACTTTACTTGAACTAGCGGCTTAAATACCAAATTTTGCTTCGTTTTAAGTATTTATGTATAATTTTCACATTTTTTCCTGAACTAGTACTACTTGTAGAGGCTACCTGCCAAATTTCATAATTTTAGGTCCGTTCCCTATTAATTTTAATTTCTTTCATAACGTCGACGCGTTTCTTTACGATATAAACGGCCATATCTTTTTTTTAAGTAAATGTGGAAATATATTTTTTAGGTAATCATGGGGCCATAAACTTGAGTATATGGTTTGAATTTTAATTTGATATCTCCAAGCGTTCCTGGGATAAAGGCTCTTGACAGACAGACAGATGGACGGACAACAAAGTGATCTTATAAGGATTCCTTTTTTCCTTAAAAGTTACGGAGCTCTAAAAGAGATAAAGCTATCATGTATATTATGTAGCTTAAACTTATTTTTCAGACGTTTACCAAATCGTAGTATTTAACTTTCTGATCATCATATTATTATATTACAATTTCTCAAACAGTATATATATATTTTTCTGCCCGTGTACCTAATCAATTTTGCATGTTTAATAATTTTAAAGCTAGAAGCAAAATATTTCTATTCGTTTTTACTATTTAATAGTTCAGATTCTGAACTATTTAGATATTCAGAGGCTGTTGTGGCATAACGGCACAGCGTTTGACTGTAATACCGGCGTTTGTGGATTCGATTTCGAGTCGGTAAAATCTTGAAAATTTAGTCGAGAACGGATTGTCTTAGCATAAAGAGCACTTATAAATAATGATTCAATAACCAGTGTGAGTGTGGAGGCCATTCGTGGCGCAAGGATACAAACTATAAACCACGGCAGATCGTGGATTCGATTCCCACTCGAGGAAAGTAAACATTTACTGTTTTCATTTCCTCGGTACCAGACCGTGGAAAAGCGCGGCGTTCCACTCAACTCTACCCGCAATATTTCGGAGAAAAATGGAGTGTACTAACACTAAATTCTCTCTGCCTACCGGCAGAACCTAGTGTAAACCATCCATCGAACCAAGAATCATATGCAGGATACAACGTGAAGCAGTGTGAGAGTGTAAGGTTATTAATCTTCTTTTTTATATTCTCTTTAGTTCTAGGAATCTTTACAAAATATCATTGACTCCCGAATCGAGTACGCGAAAAAATTCTAATTACTTAGGTATATGCCGCCACGCTTTGCCTTGTTACCGGAGCGAGGAAATAGAAAAATTAAATATTCCCACAAATGGTAATCGAACCCACAACAGTCGCGTTGACAGACTCTGTGCCACGACTGCCTCGTGTGATTATGTCGTCTTACAAAATAATATGTATATTCTTTAGATTTTTCTATGAATCAGAATCTTAAAATTGTGACTTATTAATGTGTGCGCGTGTATTAGTCCTAGTGTCTAAGATCGGTTTACAGGCTTCTCAGCTAACAGTCAATGTTAATCTACTCATGTATCGGTGTATAGTGTAATCTTTTGTATTAACATATCTACTTTTATAACCTTCTTTTTCCAAAAGAAATATAATTGTAAAATTAAATGAGAAATGTAAATAAAATCAATTTAGATTTATATTTAAATAGCGGCATTTTGTTTTCGCCGACCTTACGACACTTGCCACTTCTGTCAACCACCTAATATAAAGCGTATAAAGTTCCACAAAAATTATGCCAGTAAAGTATAAAGTGTATTGTATGCAAAATTTTCATACATTTTTTAGATATTAAATACTGCCACGTCTGCCTTTTATAATGAATTATATTATAATTACTTAGTTATATCAAATTATAGATAAATTTTACTGTGTTTGTCTGTTGCACCTTAGCTTCTGAATTAATTAACCGATTTCAGTTCAGTTTTTTTTAATCGAAAACCTTGTTAAACGCAGTGGTTCTAATCTAACCTATGTTTTATGAAAATCGGATAATTTAATTTAAGAGCTACAAGCACTTTGCCAAGATAAGGTAGTGAAATTTGTATCAGGGGTTTTATTTTTAGATTGTTTCTAATTAAAAACAATACAATTACTACAACAGTAATAGAAAAATTAAATGATTTTAAACTTGCCAATAACAATTAACTGTGTGTATGTTTTGCGTGTAGGGCTGCTGACGAAGTCTGCGTGACAGAGGTACAGGCCGGCGTCAGCGGGACGTACATTCAGCACTTGGAGCCTCTCTACTCCGTCGCTCTGAGATACCAGCCTGTACCTTTTGTTTGAAGACATCACACTCCCTTCTCCGCGCTGGTCCCGACTGCTAGTACAATTTTTGCTATGTATTTTTAATGTTTAGATAATTGAAATATTATAAAACTGAAAGAATCAGTATGTGTCGCTTGTGGCTCACGGGTTCATCATTAAATAAATTGCATTCATATTATAGTTAATTTTTTAAAGTTATATTTTAAATTTTAAATATCTATATTAGTATTCATCAATGAATGAGGCAATAGATATAATTACAATGTCAGTGGGTTTGTAGTAGGGTCTGCCATGCGTTTAAGGTCACAAATCATTTTCCAATTGGTTACGATGGGTACTAAACTAAATGTTGTTCTATATATCACTACTAACTAAAAGCCAAAAAGTAGGGAAATAATTTTATTGATTTTGGCGTCATAAATGCATTTGTGTATTTTTTGCTTAGGTACCTAAGTAGATATGTTCTAAATTGTCTAAACGGCTATTTAAATAACAAATATTATAGTAAAAATAATCACCTATAAAAGGCAGTTGTCGATCCATTTCTGTACCACGCTAAGATATTCAGTTTGTCATCTGCTTTCTCGGCGACGACGTTGCAAGGCAATTCTGCTGTGTTCCCTACGACTCCTTCCACTGAAGTATGGTTTTGTTAGTGTAAACAATATAATGGTATTTAAATTGCTGATAACAATTTTACATGTTGAAAATTTCGTGATTATATGATGGCTAAATTTCATGATTTTACGTAAAATGTTGAGTAGTGAGAGAGAACTGATAAAATATGGACTGAACTGTCTCTTAAGTAAAACTCTACAAACTGTAATGGTTTGTTTCAAAGAGTTATATTGTGTGTTTAATGAATATTTGGAGTTTACAGTCATACCAAGTCAGAATATTTTTGCCCATATCAGGGTGTACATTATAATAAGTATAATAAAGTTTGCAGTTTTTGAATAAAGAAATGATTAATCTTGTATAAAAGTCAAAGTATCTAGAGCATTTGTTTTTAATAAATGATTTAGATTTTTTGTTACTTGTTTAGGTGGTTTAATAAACAATAACGCAGTATACGAGAATATATTATAAAATAAAGATTACGATAAAAAAAAATCATCTTTGTCTACTCACCTGTAATAACATCCTGCGCTTTGGAGTTTTTCAGTATCAATATCGCAATAACGCCCAAAAGCGAACTTTTCATTTTACACAATTAACACAATTACAAAATTATAAATATTTAATGTTATATATTAGTTTGTGATGCGCAAAATCGTACATATCACAAGTCGAACTCGAGTTACGGCGCGAGCAACGCTCGAGTGGGCGAGCAGCGGACACGCGCTTCAATTGGCGCGTTTGGTTGCAATAAACGACGTCGTCGGTCCAGGGAGCCAGCACCGCATCCATCTACCGGAGAGCGCCTCCGGGTCACTTCCGGAGCCCGGCCGTGACGTCACGCCCGCGCGCCGACCCGCTCGAACACTGCCACTGCCCGCTTCATCATTTACCTTACACTTTTTAATTGATGAGGTCGAAACAATTGCGATTTAGGTCACAACAACTGGATTTACTTATTGTGCGGCTGTTTTGAGTCACTTAGCACTTTCGGTTTATTTATTTTCCCCCTGAGAGGCCACTTCCTCTTTCACACAACAAACAGGCACTTGGTTATTCGTAATCGAAAACCGTTTTATATGTATTTAGTTTCCATTTTCCAGGCATTTTTTTCCTTTACATTTCAAGTCATAGACATTAAAGCCGCTACCTGCCGTACAGTAAATACTTATACGTAGATAGAAATAGATAACGATTTATTTTAAATTTCGCACACCCATATTTATATTAACAAATAATAAAAAAGTATAGAAACTAGTTACACAATTGCAATATGCAAATGCGAGTGCGACCTCAACACTGTTAATGATATCTTGCAGTCCACAGGTAATGTCACTAAGGCGATACGTAGAAATATGATCCAATTTCTATTAACAGAATATTTCTGTAGATATACAAGGTAACTTATAGAGACTTGCAAATGATGATGAGAAGAGACTTGCAGATGATGAATTTTATTTTTATCTATCTGTCAGTATTAATCTCTGTAACCAATCAATTAATTTTAATCCAAATCTTTTTTGTCCCAGCAGCCCAACATCCTACATGTAAGGCTGCTGGGTGACCTGCTCAATGGCTGATCATAAGAAATTCGGTCTATCAATTTCGTAGGTATTCATTCAAAATTATATTTTTATATGGCCAAATTTTATGCCCAATATATTACTTGTTGGTATTTTATATATCGCGCCGGGAGCGCGGGTTCGAGTCCCGCTACATAAAAATTTTTATACGTTTTCTAAATAAGTGTGTAGAATAAGAATTTAAATTAAAAAAATATATATAAATAGCATTCTCTCTTGCCAAACGATAATCCTTAGTAATTATCTTTGGGTAGAGGAAATTTGTAAAAGTCTCCCTACAGAGATGGTAACAACATAAAGAAATTGTAACAAGCTAATGTTTTCTAAATATGGCAATATTTAGAAAACATTATAGTATTTTTTTTTCTGCTTTACCCTTTATCAACTATGAGGCAGAGGGAGCCTAGTATTAAGACTCCGCTCGCCACTTTCCGTCGAACTTAAAGCCAAATTTACTAACATAAACATTACATTTACACGAATATATCTGTTCAAACGTAAAGTCCAGGCTCCCCCCAGAAAATATCTCAGAAGATAATCAAAATAACGTGCGTGTATACAACACTACATTAATAACTGACGTTTATGTTGGAATTTTTGTCGTAGTATATTCATACTCATACTTAAATCTAATAAATATTTTAGATATTGTTGAAGTGCTCTGATCACTAAGCTTAGAACAACAGTATACCTAAATTGTGACTAACACAAGAATTTCGTCGACGCTTTATAAGAATGTATGATTTATTGGCCAGTAGTGATGGTTTCCAAGAGATGTGGGTTTTAGCACAATTACTATTCTAAAATTCTAAGAAGATTTGGGATTTGGTAATGAAATATATAACAATAGATTTCACATTTTTTATTCAAGATTTTTTATAGAACGAACAAATAAAATAGCTATTACAGTTGCCAGTGCACTACCTAGTGACCCAATTAATATTTTTTTAATTTTCTTGTTTTTTGAGTTGCTTGATACCTGTAATAAAAAGGCATAAATGTAAGTATTTTACTCTGTGATGTGCCAGATTGTTAAAAGTATAAATCCACAGAAGTGGATATGAATACTGATCATTGGTGTCTAAATCTGTGTAGAATTGCCACTTACTCGGTGTCAGTAACCATTATATAACCTAGAAGTACTTACACGCAGCTATAGGAATTAAATAACTATCAGTACTAATAATTCAATTTGTGAAATATTTTGTCTGAATTTAGCATTTAAGTATTATAATTATTTTACTTTTTTATTTTATAATCTTTTCAAAGTCGGAAGTCATGGTAACTAAGCACGGGGCTAGATCAAGTGCGTATTTAGAATAAAGAAAAAAAAATAAAGTTAATTTTTTTATGTAGTACTAAGACCTAATTTAAGGTTGCAAGGTTCAAGTTAGAGCCAAAAATTAACGCAGTATTCGGTACAGGTGACATTTGAAGTGTATTAAGATTTTGGTAAGGCGTAAGGTTTACGCTTACACCAAAATCTCTAACTCTCCACTGTTAATCTTGAGTTAAATAGCGAGATCCTATACATATTTATTTTTTCAGTATATGTTGAATCTAAATTGTGTATGCTACAAACAGAAATATCAATAAAATAAACAGAATTACGAGTTTTGTCAAAACTTGCCGAGGTCTGGTCGGTTATAATATATCGTTTTATCGGTCACTATCCCATTCCTATCCCTGTATATTCTATACTGATCGTTTTCTAAAACTAAAACTGGTTGTGGTTGGTATTTATAATATGGTACTTTTTCGGTTATAAAATTGTATTGGAACGCTAAATTTTAATATATAATAGGCTATAGACACACACACACACACACGTACACAAGCGCCGGTAATATTCTATATAGTTTTTGAGATATTGTGGCAATGTTTGAAGGTATCTAAAGTGTTTGATCTTCGGATTATATATTTCAAATAATTCTTTGTCTCTATTACTTGATCTTGTATTGTATTGTGTCCAAGAATATTAGACCTATATTTCTGAATAGATCATCTCGCGTCAAACGCTGGGTGCGTTTGACGCAATTAAGTCGACATGTGATTGCTGCAAGACTTCCTTGCAGACTTCTGGTTCCAGTTTGTTATAATTGATTTAACGACCATCCCGCGAACGGCGCTTCAGGCGTTGAGCTCTGGCACCGCGGGATGGTCGGCGGCGTTGTTCCTCGGTCAGTCATAGTCGAGTTCGATGGAAAGAGAGCGCCAGGAGATCGGTTTTCTCTTTAGCCGTGTGGAGCAAGATGTCATTTCCAATGTATGGAGGAAGGGAAGGCTGGTTAAAGTTGCTAAGTGCAGCCTTTGAGAAAGCCCAAAACCCATGATTACCGGACGGCTAACTCTCAAGCTTTTGCACCGGTTTTGGCGATATGCTCGGGCCTTGTTTTGTTATACTTCCTCTTTAAAGCTTTCACCTTCGGATCCTTAGTAACCAGTGCCTCACTCCAGATTTGATATGCCTCGCGTTTGCTAAAGGCAGCAAGATTGCAAGGCGTATAAAACCATGGTTGTGATTTGCCACCGATTGGCACTACTGTGCTAGGGATAAAAGTTTCATACCCTGTAGAACCACTTCGGCAACAGCAGCGGCACAGGTACTAGGATCTTCAGAAGAGAAGCAAACCGGCCCTCAGAGATAAGATGAGTAAAATGTACGCATCTCATCCCAATCTGCTGACTTGTAGAGTCAGACGCGACGAGTTGCAGGTTTTCTGCAACTGCAGCGCTTAATGAGCACGACATCCATGCCAAGCACTGGTTTGAAGACCCCAAAGGGACATCGATAAGGGAGCATTGTGGTTGTCCACATCCGGGAGTCGCCTAGGCGACTCAACAAATTGAGACAATCCGTTCGAATACAACGCTCCCTGCGTAGACGGTGGTGATCCAAGCTAACATCCGGGTGGTGGGTCGTAATCCAAGACACAACTGGCATTGTGCGCATTAAAATCGCCAAGTATCACGACCTCAGCGGATCTGTAAGAGCATATCGTCGATAGCCGATTGTATATGCTCCATGAGCCGATCCGTTTCTTCATTACCACTGTGGGACCTGTAAAGGAATGCGTAGACTCGGACACGATCGTACGAGTCAACACGGACCCAGATGGCACAGCGACCAAGGCATGGGATATAAAGTTTTGTTCTATTTTGTAGCCAGGGTATAGAAGACAAACTGTGTCACTCGGTCGAGCTATAACAAGGCCGGCCGTGCCGTCTCGTGCATGGGGGTGGGACGGTATTTAGGTTGGAGTCCACGTTAAGTGTGGTAGGTGTCGCCGTGGTGGGTACACCTCCCTTAGTTTAGTTTGCCAGTGCTGCATTGTATGCTCTAAAAATGTGATACTTAAAGTAACCAGTTATGAAGTACTGAGTTAAAGGCTTTTTGGTAATCTTTATTATTATAATGTATATGTGCTACTTGCTCAGTTCGAAACTAGATTCTATTGTACTTAATTAGAAAACGTTTTTTAACGTACGTTAACGTATGGCTCAGTGGTCAGAGCGCCTGGTCGGTTTCCAGGAGGAGCGGGTTCGAGTCCCGCTACGTTCAAATTTTTATACATTTTCTAATTAAGTATTTATCTTTGCTAAGTGTGGATTAACACTTTAAAAATGTTTAAAAAATAGATTCTATTGTACCTGTGGTTTACTACCAATTACAGTGAGCAGCAACACTAAACATGTAAGTTAGTAAGGATTGTTTTAGAAATAGGTGAGGATTAAAACACTAACATATCCCAATTACATTAACACAACTTCACATAAAAAGGTAGTAACTAAATTTCTTTAATATTTTTTTCATGTGTACTATTCATTCATTATAACATTAACAAAAACAATATTCATTCTTTATCCTTTAACTCACCTTTACTTGAGTATGTAATGCTATATCCATTGAATTTAAAATGTTTGTCATATTACTCAGTGTGGCAATAGCAATGTTTGAGGCATATTTATCTTTATATATTAAGCAATCCTCAATTTTTTTCTTTTTCAGGGCAAGAGAGTTTGTCATCATACTTAAATAAATTCTATATACATGTTGTGCATTTTCCTCTAAAATATCTATTATTTCCATGAGATCTAAATTAGATGCATGAGCTCTGCAAAAATAAATAAAATAAAAAGCTAATTTCCCAAAAAAAGTATAAGCAAATACTTTTTTTTGGGAAATTAGCGTTTTATTTTTTCTGTAGTTAGAGAAATTGCACTATTCATTCCATTTTTTGTATTTTATTTTCCTCTTATAAATATATGAGTTAAGAGATGAAGCTCAATTTTAAGTTTTGCCTCATCAGGGAAATGGAAATAATTTTAAATTCAACTCCATTCTCCTGAACTGTGTCACAATGAAGTCATATTATTCTATTAAAATGTAATTAAACCAGTTTTCAAAATGTGATTAATCATACGGTTGTTTTTCGTCATAAATTGGTAAATTTTTGACTTCTTCTATTAATCGTACTCTTATTTCATAATCATCGACGCCTAATTTATTTAAATCTTCATCTGATAATTCCATCAAAGTAAGTTGACCAATGTTATGTTTTCTGTAAATAGAAACATAGTAGCATTAATTAATTATGTATCTTAAAAATATTCTTTATGAATATCATATTTATATTTTAATATATAAAAATAATAATAACCTAAAAATTTCAATATATTTTTCAGCTCCTAGGCCAATCAATAAAGCACTCATTGTAACATCAAATCCCATTGGATCAATTATATTTTTAGTAGGTAGCTTGCAAATTTCATTATCCATTTTTAAATATTTTTTAAGTTCAATAAAATAAAAGTATTTATTAAAAATAGACTCTTGATTTGTTTGTCAACAAGCTACTAAATTTAAGCATTTATATAGTGTCAAAGTCAAAACTCAAATATGTCACCAGGAAGCACGTCAAAAAGAACCATAATAATCATAACAGGCTCCATCCGCACTAGCTAGAATCATTTTTGTTGGAGTATCATTAAAATAAACAGAAAAATAGAAATTACACTATTTAATTAAGACTTCATTATATTAATATACAGGGGGAGGAAAATATTTTAAATAATCATAGATGGTAGAGCTCTACATAGAGGGCGCTGCTAACATTTTTAAACACTGTCGTATTTTAAACGGATAGAACTGTATTTAATGTATTCTTGAATATATATCACTAAAAGCAGAGCTAATAAATAGAATAGTATCTGTGAGAGGCAGAAAGCTGATTATATAGAAAGAATATAGATATGTGTGATATTACTGAGAGTAATTACTCATTTAAGACGTTTAAGAAATTTAATGTATCTAAAATATTTCTTTTTATTTTTAATGTATCTGAGCACTTTTAACTATCTTATTTATCAAAGCTATTGGTTCACTGCAATTATATATTTTAAGTTTTAAAAATCTGTATAAAATAATGAGTTATTTTACAGGACTGACGCCTATGGCCGTAATTTTTAAACAAATAACAGTAAATAGTCTATGTAGGTGTTAATACTATTCAACTATATATAAATGTAGTTGTATGAAGTTTTTTAAATTTATCTTAAAATTATTATGCATTTAGTAGTTTAGGTTTGCTAATGCTAAGAATATGTTCTATAAAACTTCTTAAACTATTAACTTTTTGTTTATCTTAGTGCCTTGTCTTTTCCATAAAAAAAAACAAAGTATTTTCTGTTATTTATGTAAAACTCGTAAGAACGAATATTTGTCTTTGTAATGTTATATAATTTATAGATGGTTTCAGATTAGCAATTATGCGAATAATATAAATTGTACTATGGGCTAGGCCAGCAGGTAGAGCTAAACGCCGCAGTGTTTTTTAAGATGAATATCTCGTTATCATGCCTCACAAGTTACACAGTATAAAATATTTGACCAGCAAAAGTTTAAAAAATCGGTAACAAAATATTAAAAAGACTATCAAGGCTTATAAGTGAGTTTTATCTCGGCCTTCGTTGTAGTTTCCGTAAAAATACAATACAAACCAAAGTACTAAATAGAAGTGAATGAAATTTAGTAGGATAATAGATTAAGGCCTGATATAACATTTAGGATAGTTTTCATCCTGGTGTTTAATGCAGTTTTCGTGAAAACAACAAAATATATACAGAGTGTAATGATATCGATGAATAGAAAGAAAAACTAATTTGTATAATTTAAACTTCTTAATTAAGTCATTATCTCAATTATTTATCACTGCATGTAAACAATGTATGCATTTTAAAAAAAAATATTAATTACTTGTTTGTTGAAGTAGTGGTATAGTTGTTAACTAACTATAAAATGGCGATATACATAGGTATATCAAAATAAAACTGTAATGAAATAAATTTGGAAAGTATATGAATTCTGTTTGTCAGGTGATAGTTGAGAAAAGTTGATACTGTGTGTCTTTAATCTATGTGGCGATGTTAACGGAAAAGGTTCTGCTTGATCTGTATGTACTCGTACATCATATTTAATTATAGATAAAAAAGAAACTGTCTTAAATATGTTTTGTTAGTTAGTTAAATACGAAATTAATGCCACAGAATACATTAATAAACAAACAATAACTACAAATTAGAGGCCGCCGTGGTAAACGCGACTGTTGGGGCTTCGACTGCCACTCGTGGGAATTAAATAATAATAATTAGGAGGCTGTTATAAATCTGCCAAATTTCATGAATGTGAGTAGGTAGATTAAATTGTTATGAAGGGCTCAAAAGTAGCATGCAACGGTGTGTGTAAAATTCACATTGCCCTTTTTCAGCTTTTAAAATTGACTGGACAGGCTTGCTTTTTTTTATTTTTTAATTAAAATTATGATATATGACTTTTGAGATATTACTACTATTCTAAGTCTAATGATTATTAAAATTCGGTTTTATAAAATTGTTTTAGCGTTTCAATCATATTTGAAATTAATCGTACAAAACATACGAAACAGACCGTTATTATCGAACGTTATTTAATAAATTGCACATGTTGTATAGTGTATCAGAATCATTTAAGTTGCATTAACAACATGCTTATCACTTTTATAAAACAGTATGTTGAACACATGATAATGTGTTAGATATATTCATTAAAGAAATATAAATTTAATACTTTATTATAAATGATTATAGATTTTCTCTGAATAAAAAAGTTAAAAAAAAGATAAGTTTCATAACCCTCCTTCTGTAATTTTTTTTATGAAAAGAGTATCTATCTCTTTTAAACTGTCTTATTAGGTAAGTCACGTAAATAAACATACTGAATGGTTATGATGATAGAGGCAATCATTGCCAAATCAGAAATTTAACACTTTTCGAGATATGGACCACTTAAAACAAATTATCTAAATATTGGGTGTGTTGTGTGCAATAAAATGCTCGAATTTGCTTGCAGTGTTTTTGTAAATATTATTGATTTTTATATTCTATGACGTAGGTATGTCCCATTTAATGATGTGATTCGAAACCGGTTGAATCTTGTAGTTTTTTGTTTTTTGGGTGACAATTTTGAAAATGTTAAAACTTTATATCAAGCTGTAATTTTATAGGAAATTTTTCTTTCTCAATTTTTTTTCCATAATAGCTTTCAGCCAAGCATAGTAGAATGAGCAGTGATAAATAAGAATTGAAATTAACTTAAATAAAAAATAATAATAACAGGTGAACCGTGAACTTCTAAATATGTCAAGTGTTGTCTAATGTAAGGTTGATGAATGGTTGAATGGCAAATAATTTTCTGAATAACGGTACAATACTCGACCAACATCTGAAGAATATCATTAATTATTGAGTTAAGAGCACAGTATTTTCGTCAGATATTCTTGATGATTGGACACTACGCCATCCTATGTTAAACAATAATTGTATGTCTTTTTTTATTAAATATTATTTGGGTAAGCCAAATATAATATCCGTAAGCTAAAAGCTACCAAAAATACTAGAAAAGGGTACATAAAACAAAATTTAATTTCTACTTATACACCATTTATTAATATTTTGTTAACCTCGAGCAATCTAAAACTTCACATATTCTTATATTAAATTATCACTTAACTTAAAAGAATGGGCCCAAACAGTTCATAAATTTGATTTCATTTAATAGGAACACTCTAAAAAACTATCTTAACCAAGTAAATTTTTGGAACTATATATGAATTAAAGTCCCAACTCCCAATTAATTATATTCCGATCATGTCGAAATATTATCTATAATTGCTTTAACGGCTTGCCAAGTCTCACGAGCAGTGGGCGCTATCTGTGATCCTGGCAATAGAAAACCGTAAGGTCCTAAAGAACCTCGTAAGTCGACGTGGTAAGAGAATTTTATGCCAGCACGAGCTTTCGCCCAGTCGTGAGACATTCCTGAAGCTGGTTGCCGAATCTCTGCGGCTGTACCGACCTGAAATGAAAAGAAAGGGTTTTATGATTGTAGAATAAAATAAAGTACAATTTATAAAAGTTAAGTTGAAGAGCTAACGCAATAATTTTGTGTATAAAAATAAAACAATTTGTAATGGTTTTTGTGATATATCTATACCATAATTATTAGCTTACGCATCTCTTGTTTATTTATTACAAATTCTCGCTTCTTGCCAGATTTAACAGTTCTAGGTCTAGGTTAGTCTTCTCGCCAAATTTAATAATTCTAGGTCTAGGTTGGTCTTCTTGCCAAATTTAATAGTTCTAGGTCTAGTTAGGTCTTTAGACTATAGGAGTGTAGGTTACATTTAACACGGTGAATTCCATATAACATGCGCCAAAAAAAAGCTCGTATCTTTTGATTGCGTAGACGTAGAAGCTTATTTCTGTGCTTCAAAGAATTGTATACCTGGATATTTGATATAAATTTTCCCACGATCTTAAGAAATAAGTGTCCTAACAGACGCATACAACAGTAGTAATAAGTGTTCAGGCTTTTTCTATTGAAGCACATTATTTTATTTTATTATTTAACTATTCTCTTGTAATAATTGATTGATGATCAATATAAATGATAAAGTAAGCGAATTTAATTGGACAAAAAAATATATATACAGTAATAAATGTCTAAAATGTAAAATATATTGCCTGGTATTTCGTTCCATAGATATCAGCGAGAGCAGCTGTAGCCAGCTTACCCATATCCAGTAACATTCCGTCATCGGCGAACGTCGCTTGTGTGTGTGAGCTTGGTAGCAACCAAGCTTGAGAATATGCATGCAACGATATGTATACCTGCAACAAATCAAATAAGACCGTATTTACTAACAAATGAAAGATCCAGATGAAGTTTTTAACTTAAAAACGCAAGCTTAGATTACTTCTTAATATTAAGTAATTCAATTTTGATAATTCATACTATGCAAAAGATTGATCGAGGAGATACATAGTATACAAATGATTGTTTACTTTCTTTTGATTTTCTGAAACTTGGAGTTTGACTTATAGTCTGAATATATAAGTCTATCTAGTATAGCATACATAGGATTTATTACATTAAGTTTATTATGCTATAATACCTAAATAGTAAACGAGTTCTTACAAAAAACATATCAAAAATATGAAAGGGAACCTCTTATTTTTTATGTTTCATTTAGATAAACATTGAGGCCGTCGTGGCCGAGGGGCACAAGGATGTGACTGTAACACGACGATTATGGGTTCGATCCCCACTCGAGGAAATGAAATATTTATAATAAATATTTATTTAAATCTATATTTCTATTTCTTCGCTCTGGTGTCGAGACAAAGAACGGCGTCACTTAGCACGCAATTCCTCCAAAATTCGGAGGAAAGTATATAACGGAGTGTCTTAACACGAGATTCCCTCTGCCTACTCTGCTGTGTGCGGGATGTAGTGTGAAGCTGATTTTTTTTTAGATAAACATTATAAAAGAACAATAATAATTTGTTCCATTCAAATTCTCTGCAAGGAAATTGTCGAAAGTCTAGTAGAAAATGTTTGAAAGTAACGATGTGGGCAGATACCGTATTCCGTCACAATTCCCCGAGCAATGTGCGGTCTACCTCAGTTTTAAGCGAGTGATAAATTGTCTTACTCGACGCTTTAGAATTAGACTTACTACGTCACGTACTTTATCACGTTTAATATGTTAAAAATATTGTGTATATTGTACATACTCGCATAAGGCGTAGAAATATAAAGAAAATGTGTCAATGCTAAATTTAGGGCCACTGATATCTATTTATAAAAACAGTATATAAATAGTATTTAAAATATAATTATTTTAAACACAATGCTATAAATTTATATAAAGACAATGCAACATACGGTGCACACATTAAATGGTCAATTACAGCCTCGTCTAGTAATCGTTAACGTAAATCGGGGGCACGATATAAAGACATTCAAAATGTTATGATACGCTACGCAAAGAGCCGTGGAAGGAATATAAATCTACGAAACTATTTCAAAACTGATTTTGAACTTTCTGTTCCTCGGTATCTCATCCCTATTGTATATATTTAATTTGTTAGGATAATAAAATTTGTTAAGTTTGGTATTCTAAAGTAAAGCTACAAAAACATTAATATACTTACATACATTTATATACTTGGTACCCACATATATAAGTGGTAAATTACCCGCAATAATAAAATAATATTTAACTTTTATGGCTTATTATCTAATTATAGAGGCCAGTCGTGGCGCAGAGGCACGTATATATATATATATATATATATATATATATATATATATATATATATATAT
>DWAN01001404.1:0-18009 GCA_018230445.1 Heliconius hewitsoni | reverse complement strand
AAATTCATGTTTCTTAAGTCGCTTTCTCACCTTACAGAGGGTGTCACGTACGCTTTGAGTAATTAATATCTAAGTAATTAAAGCTTTGTCAACAACTTGCTGTAGAAATGAGCTGAAAGTACAAATGTTCTTTTTCTTTTTATATATCATTTTCAGGTTATCGTGACGAAATTACACAGCGTTTGACTAAAAATACGATTACTGTAGGTTCAATCCTCTATCGGGGGATTTTTTTTCCCGCTACCTTTCTACCGATATGCAGCATAAAGCGTGAAACAAATAAAATGTATCATTATTTTTTTTCAGATTGACTTTTTAATAAATATTACAATAATGATGTCATTCAAATTTTGCATAAAAAATAAATGTAGACATTAATATTGTGACTTCCAAATACGGTCCAAATTTCTAGCTAATTACATATTTACATTATACATTTTTAATATAACTAATACCGTTTTTACAACTGTCATTTACGTATTAACAAAAATGTATTAACAACATTAGTCTTTATTTGCTCTGTGTGTGAAATCTACACCGATTTCACACACAGAGCAAATAAAGATTAATGTTGTTAATACATTTTTGTTAAAACGTAGTTTCATTCTTAGACATTTTTTTATATGTGGGCCTTAAGTCCCATTACTCAGCTCATCATATGTCGTGTAGGAAAAAGAGAAGTTCTCTTTATCTACCCCGCTATAGCGTGCAGAGAGAAAAAAAATGACTATAGCTAATTAAATAACAATTACACTATTACACGTACTTGTCACATAAAATCATTCAATTAAATGTATAAACTTCAGAAGGGTTCCATTCATATATCCACAAATCAAGTACAATAGACAAATTAACAGCTGGTGGGTAATATTTCCAAAACGTTATATAATTTATTTTGGGATCAACAAGCTGTCGCGCCCGCATTTCACACAATTGATGCAATCATCGTCAATGAGATTTTCGAATGAATAAAATTCGATAATTACATAGCCGCAACTGAATTATAGAAATAGTAGACAATTTATTTCAGTAGGTTGTAAGTGTTAAACTATTGTGAAGTGCCATATTAAACCTGTAAGCTGTAGGAAATAGTAGGTAGTAGGTTTGAATCGTACTTGAGGGAATGTTATTTTTTCTTTCTCAGCTTTAAGCTTTATCCCGACCAAAGCAGGGTAGGCGTTTGATTTCCATCCGTATTGAAGACATTGCGTCTTGAGAGACGGAGCTCAATACGCCGATTGAAAAAAAATTCAGTCTTGGCTCGGGCATGAGAGTGCGATGTAGACTTCGCGTCTACAGTTCGATTCCCAATCGAGGAAATGAAATATTTTTTTATTAGTTCGCTGGCATCGAGGCAAAGTGTGGCGTAAAGCTCCGCCACTCAACACTAGCCACAAGAATTCAAAGTCCAAAGTTTAGCTGAAAATTTCACACTGCATAAATTTCAAATGATCTTAATTCCACACATTAATTCCTCAATGGCAGACCAACAAAAAATTAAAAAATCAAAATCAGCTTCATGCTGTATCCCGCAGACAGCAGGATAGACAGAGGGAACCTAGTGTTAAGAAATATAACAGTTATGAAACAAGATTTGGAAGACGAAGATTTTATTTGGATTTTTTTTAATTTATAATTTCTATTTTCATGTTCATCATACTTGAATATATAATACACATACCCACGCATCTTTTTTCTGGTATAACATTGAAAGTTTCTTTAATTTTATCCTCATACAAATGTACATACCCACATCTGTTACGGCAAAGACGGAATAAAAGATAAAAAAAAGTATAAATATTTTTAGTTATCTCTATTTGTTTCATTATTTTTACTTACAAATAAAATATAATATAAATGTAGTAACAAAATGTAAAGTTTTTACCGAAAAAATAAAGTAATCCTCCCATACAAGTATTGGTCGTTTGAATTAATTATACAATGTCGTCGAACAAAGAAATCCAAAGTAACATTAGGATGTAGTCTCATAATGAAGATACGTTCGTCGCTCTCGTAGTGAAGAGAGTCAATCCACATATTACAAGTTTCGAGGCAAAAAACAATAAAATGGAATAATTAAGCAAAAAATATATAATTTTTACCATTGTTTAGTGTTATTTTTGATATTTGGAAAGAAAAATAATAATATATTTTTTATATTTTTACGGGAATAAATTTTAACGTAGTGGGATTTGAACCCGCCGCCTCTTGGAAATTGTCCAAGCGCTCTGACAACTAATCCATTTGTTTGTCGTGTATAATTTCTAAACCATAAGATTAAGACATTTTAATAAAATTTTAGTTACCGTTGGTTGGAAGCAGGGGCACAAAGTGTGACTGTATAATCGACTGGTTTTGGTTTGGTTCGATCCCCACTAGAGGAGATAAAATGTTTATTTAAATTTATATTTCCATTTCTTCGCTCTGGTGCCGAGGCAAACATGCAATGCCTCCAAAATTCAGCAGAAAGTGGGGAACGGAGTGTCTTAACACTAAGTTCCCTCTGCCTACTCTACTGAGTTATGTCTATATTTTTTTTGTTCAACAGATCCACTTTATTGTTTATCGTCTGAAAACTTGTAATATATGGGTTGCCTCTCTTCACCGCCAAAGCGACACCTTATTGTCTCTTAAGTTTTATATACAAAATCTGTAATCTCATACGTGGGCGTTGCCGCATTTGTTAGAAATGTAAAAGGGTGAGCCTACCCTTGCTGTGTATTTTGGGTTAAAACATCCTTGATAAACCCGGGCTAGTAGGTATCTCTCGATAACAGAAAATATGTTAATTTACTCGCCCGAGAGAACTGATATGACCTACTAAGTGATTGGGTTTCTGATGCGTTGCCGTGTTTCGAATTTAAAGTCATCCCACCGCCTAAATACTCTGAATGTTTATAAATTGTTACTAAATAAAGCGTTACTATTGTGTATCTGATATTTAGAACGTATAAGATGAGCAGGCCGTTGTGGACATCGACAACGCTAAGTGCGATGGTTGTGGGTTCGATTGACGTTCGTGGAAATTAATTATTTACATTTACTAGCCCCGGTTTCAAGACAAAATGCGGCTTTGAATTCCGATACTAATCATACAATGTCTCAAAAATTAGGTGGAAAATGGGAAGAAGTATTATAACACTATGTACTATATGTTTACTCTGTTTTATACAGGATACAGTGCGAAGAAAAAAACCAGCCAAATGCAGGACGGACTCGCTCACAAAAGGTTCCTATTTCTTTAAAATTTATTTTTTATTATCTTTAAAAACGGCGAAAAAGTCATAGCTTTATGTATTTATTTTATTCAGAATCTTAGTAATAAAGCGGGACCCATTTTACGGGTCCCGTAAGGACTCTAAGGACTCTATCACGGTGTGACCGTGTATCTCTGCAAAAGTAATAGTTGCGAGTTCGATCACCTACTGAAAATGTTCAGTTTGTTTTTAATATAAAAAATACTCATTAACTCGCTATCCATTTACGTAATTAGCTCTCAAGGTGTTCTGAATTAAAAATGAACCTTTATAAAGTAGAAAAAGCGGGTCAAATTATCCTTCGAATATATCTACGTAGGGATGCAAAATATTGCCGAAATGAACGCCTTTCCTCACAATATGGCGCCACTAAAATTACCATCTTTTATGAAATACGGATTATGACGAAAGCTTTTTCAAAGAATCTAATTTTAATTAAAAAGTAAGCAAACGACAATTCATTTATTTTTTCGGACAACGATGGGAAAATTAATTTTCAAAGGGCGCGTAAAATTTTTACCTTAATTACTTTTATTACTTAAATTTTTCTTTAATCGTGTTTCTTGATCCAATATCTTAATATTTTTTTTGTAATTTCTTATATTTGATTATGTTTTTAAAAATTAAATATACTATTATATTATTATTATAAAGTTATAGATAATTAATAGTAATAGGCTACGTTGGACTTTACTTCTGACAATAAACGCGATGGTTGTGGTTTCGATGACCTTTCGTGAAATGATTATATTTCTTTTTCCATTACGGTATATACAACGCGAAGTTTAGCTCCAAATATATCATGCAATATCTAGAAAATTTGGGAGAAAGTGAAGAATGGAATGTCTCAACACTAGGTTAGATAAAGAACGGGAATATTATATATACGGGAATATTTCTAAAAATATTATTGTCCCGTTCTTAGGTACGATGTCAAGCAAATAAAGCATTTTATAAATCAATCTCAGTACAATAATTGAAGTAAAATCACAAAAAAACCCACAACACACTCCTAAAATAGCACTCCTTGTACATAAATGTAGTAATATAGAAGATAATCGACACTTTCAAGGCAGCATGTAAATATTTAATCTAATCAATAATGCTTATACGTGTCCGTAGCGAATTGATGAGGGAATACAACTATTATATGTAACTACTGGATCCGTTTTCAACTTGAAATCGAGTTGTTTTGTTTCAATATTTAATGTAAATATCGCTCTATGTATATAGCTGTATTACAACTTGAAGCAATATCTACTATAGATCAGGCTAATAAAACGTAGAGATATCTAAAATAATGAAAGAATTTAATTATTATAATAATCTATTATTTAATTTACTAAGGATATGTTTAAAAATTCTTAAATATTTAAATCGGATGAATTTGGAGTTAAAAAATGCGAATGTGATATGTAAATGGATGAACTTAAAGTACGTAAAAACTAACTATTATTACGCATATATTATTTAATTTTTAAATAATTTCTAACATTTTTTGGCAAGCAAATTAGAATACATTTTTCTATATAACGCAAAATAAAGAGACAAAATAAGAAAATCCATGTAATTTATTTGACTTTTGTTCCTTTTTTACCAAGATTCCATATTCATATATCCATATGTGAAATTCAAATGGAACTATTAAACCATATTGCAATCTTTCATAGTGACACGTCGCAAGGGTTTTATTTATAGATCACGTTTCTGTTAAAATGAACTCGATTGGAATAACGAAAGATGATATTAATGTCTGCCCTTACCAACAAACTGCCGGAACGGGCCTCTACTAGCGTACTGCTTATATTGGATACGATAATTAGGCTATAGCTAAATAATGTCACACTTGTTATCTAAATAATGTATTACTTTTTTTAATTAATTTATTAGCGTTTATAATATGATATGACATGTAACGATTACAATGTGTAATTAAAATTAGATCGTTGTAGGGTAAAATTCTACTTTACGTAATGTGTCTTCTTATTAAATATGTTCATCGGTTCGGTTCGATAAAACCACCATTACTCAATAGGCGAAATATCCAAAAGTCTGGAAAATAAAGAACACTGACTAACCAACCGTTCCGTGTGACTTCACGCTTAGTCAGCGTAGGTTAGTTAGGAAATTAGATTAAAAAAATCCATGTTGATGTTCAAATCTTAATATATATTTATCTATCTATATATATTTAAGAGTCCGTTTAGTTTCCTATCTAACATGCAATGTCACGAAAATAGTCGAAAATTTGGTGGAAATTGGGGGACTTAGCATCTTGACACGAAGTCCTCTGTCCTTCTTTTCTATGCAGAAATAAACGTGAACCTGTTTATCTGAACTAAAATTATCATTATATCTTCATAATATTCCACTTCAGTATCTCCTATGTGTTAGGTTAAAAATACTAGTTCCATTTAATATGGCTCATATTTATAGCGTGGCCGTAATAAATATAAAAGTTATAGTATGTAGGAGCCAACTCTTCGCTTAAGGCTCGCCACAAGCGGATTACAGTCATTTTTCATTTCTACCGTCTAGAACGCCCGAGGGATGGAACAGAATGTACTTACGTTCTCACCAGTTTATTTGTGTTTTCCAATTAGGTTTTTATTAAACTTGCTCACTGTTCTATGAGATGGTATGAATAATAATTATTCTTATTGAAATAACGTTTTAATCTTAGTGGGTTTCTTTAGGTTAATTAATTATCGGAGGTGTTTATTAAAAGGTTATGATTTTTCACTTTATTATTTTTATTAAGTCAAACTTATGTACGATGTTTGAGGTCAGTCGTGGTGTAGGTGTACAAAGTGTGACTGTTAAATCGACTGGTTGTGGGTTTGATCCCCACTCGAACGGAAATGAAATATTTATTTACATTTATATTTTCATTCCGTTGCTCTGGTGTCGAGGCAAATCGCGGCGTTGAGCTCTGCCACTCAACACGCAATGTCTCCAGAACTCAGTGGAAAGTGGGAAACGGAGTGTCTTAACACTACGTTCCCTCTACCTGCCCTGCCCACTGCGGGATACAGCGTGAAGCTGATCTGAGTTAATTTCACATTGATGTATGAAAAGTTGCGCCATGACGTTGACGAGATGGTTATGAGTTCCATCCATCACTCGTGGGTTGTATATAAATTATTTTAATTTCATAGAAAATATAGCACGACGTTGAATCCGCTAGCCAACACGAAATTTCTCTAAAACACTACTTTCCCTCAGCTTATCCAGTTACTAATATGCCGATTACTTATAAATCATTAAAGCTAACCTTGGTATTAATGATAATATTTTTAAATATCTAGCAAAAGAGTTAAAATATTTAGAGTCGAACTGTCAACTGTTAAATTAGTAGCCAGTGAGAAGAATGTAATCTTTTGACTTAGACGTCCACATATTTTAGCACAAAAATATAGGAGCCTTTCACCTGTCATATTGATCGGCACAAAGTGTGTGATTGAAACGTCATCATCCCTACAACCGGCACTTACGGGCGTACCTTCTATCGTAAATCAAAGATATTAAACGGGATGGCGGGACCTCTTTCCAGTTCACATTATAAATCACTAAGGCAAAGACCTTCCACCAGTACCTTGCATACCCATAAATCGTAGAAAAAGCACTCCTCTCTATCTCACTGATAGTTCAGTTTATGGTTGCTAAAATGCTTCATGTTGCCTTGATTCTTATTATTTTGTGGTAGTGTTATTTGTAATGTATGTAAAAATCAAATAAATTGAGGCCAGCCGTGGTGCAGGGGCACAAAGTGTGACTGTAAAATCGACTAGTTGTGGGTTCAACCCCTGCTCAAGGAAATGAAATATTTATTTAAATTTATATTTCCATTTTTTCTCTCTGGTGTCGAGGCAAAGCGCGGCATTGAGTTCCACCACTCAACACACAATGTCTCCAGAATTCGGCGCAGAGTGGGTAAAAGAGTGTCTTAATAGTAGGTTTCCTCTGCCTACCCTGATGTGTGCAGATACAGCGTGAAGCTGATTTATAATGTACGTAATTAATGTAAATAACTTTTGCTTGTTGTAATTTTTTTGCACATACTATTTTCTATTAAAAAAAAATATTATGGTGAAAACTATTTTTCACCATAGTAAAATTACTAGAATTAAAATCATATGTTGGATTTTCAACTATTGAAATTGGTTAACTATCATCTACTTCATCATCATCATTAGCTCTTTGATGTCCATTGCTGAATATAATTATTTCCAGGTTCAACTATACGCAATAAAATATTTTATGTCTTATTTTTCAACAACTCATTTATATGAGTGATTTTTTTAAAATAATATAGCATTTTCAAATAAAGCATGGTAAATCAGTCTCCTGAGAGTAAAAAATTACATCGTTATCCTTCAAAGTGCTTTTTTACCGAAGTGAATAATATGAGCGAAGCAAGTAGAAAACAGAGCCCAGGTTTAGAATTTTTCTTCTATTGTTAACGCTTTGCTGGTCATTTATTATATTCAGGTATTTTTTTTTAATAATTAGGAGATTAATATAACACCATACAATAAAAATAAAATACAAAAAAAAACTTTTACTTATGAATAAAAATATAAACTACATAATATATACATTAAACGCTTGAAGGAAAATATTATATAAACGTGACTAAAACATTTTATTTTCTATCTCTGAAGAAACAACAATTTTGTATTAATCCCCAAGCGGCCACTTCTTTCTAGGTATAAAAACTTAGTAGATTTCCACTTAACAGTCCTTAAGGTTTAAACGTTTTCTTGAAGAGTGAGACCAGCCTTGAATTACAAATTAGTATAAGCTTAGTTGGCTATAAAAGCAAAATATTGGTACTGCTAGTTTTAATTGAATGTATTATAATTTGCATATATAAAATTACATAAACCGGTGTAACAACTATTATGGAATAAGCCTTTTTTGTTGTCGATAACAACGACGGCGATTTGGCTAAGTTATGAGAATCAATCTGATTGAGCTCGATAGCTGTGGGTTCAATTAAGCCCTATTTTGGGGAATGCTTATATTAAAAATATAATAATATTGTAATTTGTAAAAAAAAGTCCATTGAGTGAAGATAATAAGACAAAACACGTAGATATATACACGTAGACAAAACACGGTTATAACGCTGAGTTGAATTGAGTTCTTCCACTTAATTCATGCATTGTTTCAAAGATTAGGCGGAAGACGGAAGTGTCTTAATGGGAACGGAGTGTCTTAACACTAGGCTCCCAGATTCCTTCAGCCTACCCTGTTATATGCGGGATACAGCGTGAAACGTGAAAAAAAACGCGTTCTATTTTTTGCAGATCTTTCTTCAAACATTGTTCATCAATTTTAAACATGAAGACTGCTATGCAACGCTCATTCAAAAGCCGGGCTTTTTACTAATGCTTTCAGTGCTTAATTAACATCCTCTCTAGTGAATAGTGGAGTGCTTAATACGGAATGTGAGATAGAAATTCGTATAGTAACCAGTGGAGTTTGAAAATGAAATCGAAAATAATGTTTGGCTTTAACTGGCTTTGAAAAAACAATAATGTGAAATATTTTAAATTTTTGTATGTTGGTGGTTATTATTCATATATTTATATATTAATTATATTTATAAAGGTTAAAAGAAAAGTTTTGTTTCTTCACGCTGTACCCCGGATATAGCAGGGTAAGCAGAGAGTACCTTGTTTTAGGTAGGTTAGGAAGCCATAAAAAAAAGTTTGTCATTTTTATCAAATCATTTCTATATATTTTTTTTAAGGACATGCAACTATTTTGAGTTAAAAATGTATTAAAAGCAATATAAATCGACCTTTTAAAAAAAACGAAAACCGTTTGAGCATTTCCGTTTATATTAGACATTTAGACTATAATACACGTGCAAATTATTCACGTGAACATCTGGACTGATTTTAAAATTGGAATGTCAATTTACATGAAATTGGAAATTTCATTAAGTTCCGAGTTTAATTAATACAAATCTCGGTTGGAGTGAACATAAAACTGTGGCCGTTAATTTGAACTTTTAGTGGTTTTTTTTTCTTATGCCGTTTATACGTGTTTTTATAGGACTTTGCAATTTTTTTTAAATAAAGAATATTTTGATTGATCATTTCATTTTTTTATTCACGTGGACAAGGTAAATTGATGATCAGTTACTCTATCCTTTAATTAGTATATTAAGTTAGCAGGAATTTGTAATATAATATAACTAGTTGTAATGAAATATTTAATATTTTTTTGTCATTGCTCTGGTAACAAGGGAAAGCGTGGCGTTCAGTTCCACGGAAATTCGACGGAAAACGAGAAAGAAAGTGTCTTAATGAAAAACGGAGTGTCTTAACACTAGGTATTTCATGTTTCATTTGCCTTCTTTACTATGTACGGGATGAGCTAAAAAAAAATAAGACAAAAGATGGTGTCACGAAGTCGTCTTTTGTCCACAAACCCAAAACACTCGAAACCAACAGAATTTAGCGGTTTATCGCTAAGATTTTACTACCCATACTATGTGTGTAAAATAAATATTTAAATGCAAAAAGATTATAAAATTGTTCTAAAATAATCCAACATGTGTGATATTACAAGACCTTTCATACTTTAAATATGATTTAAACCGAAGCAACTCCTTTCATCGATGCAAAGCGATCGGTCAAGCGTATATTATTCCTGTCTTTGACATTTATTTACGTAACTCCACCTCGGTTAGCACATAAATTTCTATAAAATGAAATATAAGCAGTACGCTGTTCTTGATATAAACGCGAACATCAAAGTGGCCGTTCGGGGAAATCTTTATTCGTGAATTTGTTCATTTACTCTCGTTTCTTAACGTAATTGTCGACTATTAATTAAAAAATTAACTCATGAGTACAATGTGACTTGAATAGCGTTTAATGAATGGATTTTCTATGAAGTAGGTCGTAAGCTTTAAAGATCAGTATCAGGTGTGAATGGAAATGGCACAAACGTGAAGTAATGCTTATTTAAGTTTGTTTTTTGTTTTAAACATAAGCCCTCAATTTTCAAACCATTAAGAGATATCTTGCGGAATTCAACGCCCCTTTCATGTTAACCATATTAATTTTAAACGGAGATTTGTACTTATTGCCATCGTGTTTAATAAACATTTATAAACTAGTTAAGTGGTCACTGGACAATAGAGGATTAAATTAAATATAGCTTGAATTCTACTCCGGTATACCATAAAACGAAACCACACGAAAATCTCTGAAGATATATAAAACTAAAATATTATAATACTGAACTATAACTTTTCTTTAATTAAACTGTACAAGAACAGATATTTTTATCATATATGATAAGAAAATCTGATAGCTATTATCAGTTAACCGCCGGGAGCTGAGGATGGCGACCGCTCGTTAGCTTCACAGATTTAAGTTCATTGTTTCAATAATTGCTGGAGGGAAATTTCAATGTGCCACACAATTCATCACCTACCACCACTATTGCCCTAGATCTGCTTGTGTAGTGTTTCTACGCGTAATTACGTTGAGGCATTATTTTTCATTAAACAAAGCATTTGCAGCTTTAAAAGTTCGTAAAATAATAGGATTATGTATTGATTAGCTTCTACAAAATTATTTTAAAACTGATTTTCTTTAGGAGTTTATTATGCTTTAACTTTTGCAAGAAAGTATGAATTAATCAAAAAAGCTCTTTGTTTTTTCCGCTTTAATTTTGCTTAAACATTAAAAGCGTATATCCTTTTTTTATTTATTGATTTTAACTTGTATCCAGCAGGGTAGGCAGAGGGAACCCAGGACTCTAGTGTTACGACATTGTGTTCTCCATTAAGACGCTTCCATTCCTTTACGGAATTCAACACCGGGCTTTTCTTCATAACCATAGCGATAAAATAAAAATATGAATTATTAAATTTCTGCGAATGGAAATCAACCGCACAACCGTTGCGTTTATAGTATCATCTATGTGATGAACAGGTATATTGTTCTCACTGCTATACGAGTTATGAATATCACTTACACAATTGTCATATAATCAAAATATAGGTATATGATTATAAAAAAAAATCTTATAAAAATAATAAGCTAAAATCATAAAAGTCAATACAACTCATAATTCTCATAGAATTCAATACAAAACACAATCTCAAAAGACAATAATAACCTTATAGGTACAAATAGTATCAGTTGAAACTTGTCTTGAAGATTTAACTGGGTAAGATTAGGAACACCCACGTATTTTATCAATAATCCATTACTAAAACGCAAACAATAAGGTGCTATCAGTACTTTTCATATCTCACCCGACTGTACCATAATGAATGGCCGAGGCCGGTACATTAGGAAATGACAATAAATAAAAGTTAATATTTAGATTGTATCGGTGGGAAACCTGAGATCGAGTTGCACGTTGTATAGAACGACAAATTTTGAACATTTAAAAGTTTAAATGCCTAATTAAATACCGATTATGCCATATTAGATATATTTAAAGGTAATATTATTAATTATTATTTAATTATTATTATTTATTATATTGATATTTTAAAGCAAAAAAATGGATTAATATTATTTTATGTTCCATTTGGTTGTAATTTTATATGTAAACTAAGTAAAGAAGATTTTATGTGCACAATTTCACATTTTTTACTTAATTAATAAAAAACAGAGATTGTAATGCAACAGCAGCTGTGTCTGCAACTAGAAAAATGCAATCACTTGTACCTACTATGTTTGTGATATTTTCTCTATGTAAACATATTTTGATTGTAATTTGTTTTGTGGACCAATAAACAGAAAAAAAACAGTTTCAAATCCAATACCCTATTATTGAAAATTTATCGGCTCCAATGAATTTATTTCGTTACTGGCGACCCGCCCGCAGCTTCACCCGCTTATTATAAATTATATAATTATTCATTTACTAATCTGCGTTACTTCTGTTTCATAATCGTCATAATAATAATATTATTTTAAAAACAATATCTGTATTGGAGATTAAAGTTTCAGCCAATTCATTAAAACAATTATTTATAGCATTTTGTCGAAAAAAAAATCTTTAAAATTATATATTTTTTTATTTATCAACTGATTGAAATGAGACACTAGATGTGAAGAGAACTTCCCAAAATACAATATTGAAATCTACAATACAATATTGAATTTATTTACTAAATCAGTTAACCTGTTTCTGAGATCAGCGTGAACAAACGTACAGACAAAAAGACATTTTTTTAAAATCATTGTTTTTGGTTCTAATACATTACTAAATGCCACATACACCAATTCATCACGATTTTAGTATAAATATAGATATAGATATAGACACTTCAATAAACATACCAGTCAAGCGTTATTCCACTACGACACCCATTATATCATTATGTAAAATCAATAAAATAATATAACATGAGCCACTACACGATAGTTAAAGATTTATCCTATAAATAAATCTTGCATATACCAAATAACCGTTACTACGACGAGGGGAATTAGGTATACCGTATTCAAAACACAGCTATTGAGACCTCGGTACAGATTGTATAGCATTGAAGTACAGTATGTATGGTAGATCGTCGATAGCCCCTTTTTCTTAGCGACACCTTGTGCCTAACAAAGGAGCTACTTGGTTCGACTGTGGCATCTGAATGGGCTCGCAATAACGTCGTGGTCCTGCCTGAGATACCGCGAGATCGGTTGCAGATAAACATTCTGTGTGGAGATTTATTAATCTCTCACATGAACAATGAGAAAAGGGCACCTGGTGGTTTTTTCTCATATATTTTGTGGTTTTTTGAGCTTCTTTTTAAATAATACACAGGTCGAAACTAGGTTTAATGCTATGTATTGAGGTAAGATATGCTACGATTTCTTTAAATTTCCAATTAAGCAATTGCAATTGTGCAAGATTTGTATTCATTTGTAAATATAAGTAGATAGTAGACTAATATTTTGTTAAATACATCGTTAACGTTTAAATACAAACGAGAAAACAAAAACAATATGTCAAAAAAACGTACAATACTAATTAAAATTTTGAATTTCAATATTGAATAATGCATTTTTCTCCATTTCCACGTTAGCATACTTCCAGCATGTACTGGTCTCGTAGTTAGTATATTTGGTTGATGCTAACAGCCAAGTCAAATGTTAAATTTTATACTTATGAATGTATATAGTTCAAAAAGTTTAAGTGCCGTGAAGTTTTCAAATTCGAAATTATTTGTGTTATTTCTTAACTTGGCTGAGCACGCTTTCGCGTTGCTAGATTTGGTGCATTTGTATTTGTTTTTTTTCTTCTATGATCATAATTAGACGTAATATGCTAATAAAAGGAGGCCAGTCGGGGCACAAAGTGTTGCTGTAAAATCGATTGGTTGTGGGTTCGATCTCAACTCGAGGAAATGAAATATTTATTACATTTATTTTTTCATTCTTTTTGGCTCTAGTGTAGAAAAAGGTCGGCGTTGAGTTCCGCCACTTAACATACAATGCCTCCACAACTCAGCGAAAAGTTGGGAACGGAGTGTCTTAACACTTGGCTCCCTCTACCTACACTGATGTATGCGGGATAATGATAAATAGCGCTAATAAAAATAGGATTAATTTACCTTCATATAAAAACAAATGCCATAAACAAAAGATAATTTCATTTTTTTTTATAATCAAAACCATAGTATAACTATATTTACTCGTGTATACTCAAGTCTTATATTATATTTACTTATTATGAAAATGTCTGTAAAGTTTAATTTATCTAGATCACGTATGACAAACGTACCGTAATAAATAATGTGTCATCTCAGTATTATGGAAAAGCAGAGATTCTTACACGTCCTTTCGCAGAAACTTGCTTTATTAGTTTTAATTTATCTCACGTACGGATTAAACTTTAATTATTGATATAAATCCTTATGTCGCTGTCAGATTATATCTTATATTAAGATTTCCTTGATATATAAGTAACTAAGGAGATAAAGTATAATTCAAAAATGGAAAGGGCAAGTACCTTGTATTTTTTTTTCTATTTTAGACGTCTTGTTGTAAACGTAACGCTTGAGGGTTCGATTCTCACTCAGGAATTATATTATTTTTATTTCCTGATTCTAGTACCAACATAAAGGTGAGGCGGCGTAGAATTCCGCTACGCAATATGAATTATCGCGAAAAGTGAAGCAAAAAAGTAGATCAGTTTCTTTACAACGTTAAAAAAATCAGCTTCACCTTGTATCGCGCTCACAGCAGGATTGGCAGAGAGAACTTAGTAAAAAGACACTCGGTTCCCCACTTTCCGTCGAATTCTTGAGACATTACGTGTTGAGGGGCGGAACTTAACGCCGCGCTTTGTCTAGACACCAGAACAAAGAAATGAATATATAAATTTTATTAAACAATTCATTTCCTCGAGTGGGGATTGAACCCACCAAGAGTCACCACGACTAATCTCAAAGTTAAAAATAGATTGAAATCTATCGTAATACCATTTTTTTAATACATTGCTGAATATAGACACAGTAAGGAATGACAACGTAAGGAGTGTTTTTTGTTATTATTCTTAACTTCCAAAGTATTTTCTTACATAAAATTGTATTTCCTATTACAGCATTAGAAGAACTGCAACGTATTTATGCTACAACATTGTCTTTGTTTATACATATCTCACAGATTGCCATACATTGACGCTTTTGACGTAATCCTTTAGTGGAAACAACGTAAAAGTGAAGTGTGGAAACAAGGTGAAGATATGATTTTTCTCAGAATCCCACTTTAAAAGATTTGTAAAATAATATCAAGAATTATTTTCTGTATTTTGGTAAAGTTTATTAATGAAATAAATTTTGTATTAGAAAAATAAAAAAGATGATATAGTGTGACTCATCCAATGAGGGTTCCATATCAATTTCAATAACGTGGGTGAACCAACGGGGAATTCTTTAAAAAAAACATATAACTAGTATTTATAATTTATTTCATACAAAATGAGTGCATACGAGCGCAAACTTAAATTTCTCTACATTTATCAGTTGTGTTTCTCGTTAAACTATAAAAATAAAATTGGTGATTGGAGGCTGTCGTGGGGCCGGGGCTGTCGTGGGGTGACTATGAGATAATTTCGGGTTCGATCCCCACTCAGAGGAATGGATTATTATATCTTAATACTTTTATTTCTCCGGTCTGGCACCAAGGCAAAAGCCAGCTGTTGTCTCGCCACTCAACACGCACTGCCTCAAAAATTCGGTGGAAAGTGAGGCACGGAGTGTCTTAACACTAGGTCCTTCTGCCTACCTATAGAAGTTAAACTGATTTCATTTAATTTGGTTTTCTTTTCTGAAATTGGTACGAAACCCTCAGTGGGCTAGTTCAACTCGTCCTTTATAGCATTTTTATTTAATAATAATACATAGTATAATAGAATACGTTTATATAAAGTTTTGTTAGATTTTTTTACCTAATCACTGTATGTACATCTAAAATTTAATAAATTTTAGAAAGTCCAGCGGAAACGTCATAACAGCTCTTCCTGTATGTACGGCATGTTCCATATATTTTTTTAGATGAATTTTAGTGCATGAATAGAAAATTTTGAACTATGCCAGTATGAATGCGATTAGTAAAATAGTCCTGATAAAACTTTTCGTTGGCAGGACATTTTCTATAGCTTCTCTCTTTGTTCCGAAAAATTGAAAATTCTTTGTTAAAATATTTTACTGAAAGCCCAACAATGACACGAATTCAACTCAGTCCACTTAGTTTTAGGAACGTTTAGATATTTGGATAAAAACTCTTTACATTTATGCACGCCTTTTATGTATGGAAATATGTTCAAATAACAGAAGCGTTTTATTATAATTGAAGTGGATTTTTATTTCTTTTAATATAGAATTTTAATCGACCAATACATAGCTTTACTGTTCAAATTTTTAATTTATAATAATGCGCAGGATTGATGCACGATATATTTTTATTTTTTTACATAATCTGTAAAGTCCTTTTTAAGTTTTATCTATATAGCTAGTTATATAGAAGTATCTTTTTTATATATAGAAGGAATTTCAAGCGTTAAGATACTCCTTTCTGCACTTTCCGCCAGAATTTGAGACATTAAGTGTTGAGTGATGAAACGAAATACTACGTTATTCATGCCTTACCAAAGCTTGGAAATGAATTTAATTTATTCCCTTAAATGAGAATCGAATCCACGTATACAATATATGCAACTAGTAGGCCTAATAGTAAGTAAAACAAATAATTAATAGTAATAAAAATCAAATATTATTAATTTATTAACTTAAGTGATAATTAAATCAGTAAAGCTGTATAGCTTTATTGAGATTTGTATGATAATGTGTAAACAACATCGATTTAGCATGCGGTTAGTGAATCTATTAATTTGCTTAATATTTTGTAGTTATGAAATTTATATTACGTTGAAATTTTATATATGAAAGGTATTTCTTCATCAAATAAAAAAAAGTGCTCTGACAAAATGCCGCGTTAAGTTCCGCTATTCATAATGCAACTCGAATTCAGCCAAAGCGCAGAAATTGGATCTAAACGAACTTCTTTCTCTATATTAGGGTTAGTTGGAGAGAACTTTCTATAAATACACAAGCCACATACAGGATACAGTGTAAAAAAAGTATTGAATAGAGATATTTCCTCCATCCAACAAATATTATGAATATTTGTATAAGAAAGTAGAACAGACGATAAATTCGTTGGAATTTAACCAGTTGTTTAGTAGAACGCTATCGAAATGCTAAGAATATAGAAATTATGGGAAACATTTAAGAAGGGCTTATCTATTTTATGCTTGGCTCGGAATTCTGTTGAATCGTTCTCGCGTTGCTGCGATCGGATTTCAGAATTTTGAATATAAATATATAAAAATTATACATATTTATGAACCGCTTAAGATAAGGTGGATGAATGTGGCATGTAATGATACAACATACATCAGTCATTATATTTAAATTATTTGGTACAATGTGATTTGGTGTGTCACAAAAGGAAAAATATATACAAAGGTTAATTTGAATTAATGAACAAAACAGAATCGTCACAATATTTGATAAGATTTCATGATTGATTGTTTTGTTTTAAATATATAATTAAAGAAAGTGCAAAAAAAGTACAAACCAATGGGTATTTTAACAGTAGCGTATGACCCTTTCACTATGGCTACCCCGCTAGGGATACAAAGTCAACCTAAATATAGTGAAGTTAGATGTAGATATATTTTACCATAAAATTGATATTTGATCTCAAATCAATATTTGGTTAAATTACTATTTGACCTAAAAAACTAAATATTATAGTATAACCATTGATTTCTTATAGTAAAATTAACATAAGTAATATGATATGCTAATTGAAAAAATAGAGTCATCATTGATAGAGACCGCCGTAGCGGTCGGTCGGTGTGCGACGGTCGTGGACTTGATTTTTGACACTGTCTCAAAAATGGGTGGAAAATGAGGAATAGAGTGTCTTATCACTAAGCTTCCTTTCCCTTCACCTTTTATGTTCGATAATACAGCATGAAGCTAAAAAACAATAAAAAATCACATATTTGAAAAGGCTTATAATAAAAGTTAATATAACGGTATTTACTCTTTGTTCTCATGGGATAACATTGTATTGTTTCCATTGATTGGTTCTATTTATAGAGTAACTGGGGACATAGTGGTTTAAGTAAGTGCGGTACAAGTTATAAGAAATAAAAGCAAATAAGAATAAAAGCCTAAACAAACTATATATGTATAGAA
>DWAN01001403.1:0-18010 GCA_018230445.1 Heliconius hewitsoni | reverse complement strand
AGAAATGGAAATATAAATTTAAATAAATATTTCATCTCCTCGAGTGGGGATCGAAGCCACAACGGTTTTACAGTCACACTTTGTGCCGCTGCGGTATGACGGGCCCCAAAGAGAATTTCTTCAAGAATCAAAAATATAATATGATTTTTGTAAAAAACCAATAACACAAATATCGATTGAACCATTGAAAGTCGCTGAACATATATGGAGGGAAATGGATGCCGTACTAAGTTTCTCTACCCATAGTTAGCCGTTAATCCGTCGATCGAGTTACACTGAGTTACATCGAGTTAAAGATATGAATAATTTTATAATATAATATATTGTTAGCGAACTCGTGTAAAAGAGAGAGATGTAGATTTAGGTGAAAATGACTATAAGAGCAGTGCAATTGTATCATTTGGGGGTAGTTGCTTGTAGTCAACGACCTTTATTGGAAGGACACCACTCACATTTAATGATTGTATATATGTATAACCTCATTCTTCATTATATTTTAATACAGTTCCCGATTGTAAAGAACGTATCCTGGCATGAATGAATATGAAATAAAAAATCAAGACATAAGCAGTTAAGCAGCGGTAGACTGGGACCCTTTTGATGTGGAGCCACTTCAACTACCGTCATCTTCGACGACTAACATTTCTGTAGTAATTTGGCAGCATTAAACAGATGTTAGACCCTTGTCTGTCACCTCAGTACCAGGCCTCTAGATTTATGATTCAAGAAAGCCAATATAATATTTTAAAATTTATCTGGCTGCAAATTTTGTTGCAAAAATTGCTTTTTATACAAATATCAAATCCTTTTAATGTTGATTGATACTAGTGCTGCACAATTTATGCTCCAATTCTTTGAAAAGATGCCTCATCATAGTCCTGCCGAGCGAAGAAAATATAAGCAGGATCATCTGTTAGTAGCTACGAGATAAAGGAAGAAAGGAGAAAAATATCCGATACTGGTGAAGACTATCAACTTAAAAACCATAAAATTTTATTAAATACCAATTGTTCAACATATATTTGTGTCAATTCTTTTAGGAATTATTATAAAACCTTTCATAGGTTCTTAATTAAAATTTAAATTAGAATGGAAGTAAATAAATGGTATTAAAAATGTGTTTGTTAAACATGTTTTTTTTTGTGTCCCAAAGTATCGCATTTGGTACAATCTGTAATAGATTTCTTTTAAAATATGCCTAAATGGCCCTAAAAACACGGGTCTCAGGAGCATATACAAATTGCAAATATAAAATTAAAAATTTATTACTTTTTGCTGAATCATAACCCAAAGAATATAATCCAAAAGAAAACATCATATAATTTTTAAAAAAGCTAAAAAATATTGATGACTTCTCTATTATACATGTGTTTTATATAGAACCAAATTGAAATTCAAGGTTTAGATGAAATAGCGCATCGCTAATGTTGTTTTGACGATAATGATGATATTAAAATGATATCAGCAGTGCAACACAGTGTGCTATAAATAAAAATAAATTTCTTTAGGCCCACGCCATCATGGCGCAGAGGCGCATCGCCTGATGTCGTTGTGGGTTCGATTCCCACTTTGATGAATGAATTGTTTTCATTGCCACGCCCTAGTAGGCGAGAAGAGATACGAAGTCAAATCGCGATGTTGATTCTCTCTGAATGGAATTTCTCAAATGTTGGGTGATGTGTAGCGATCGGAGTGTTTTAACACTATGTTCCCAATGTCCACTCTGTTATGTGCGAGATACATCGCGAGGTATCTAGATGTAACCAAGACTGATGTATAAAGCGTACAATAAATAAATAAAAAAATAAATAAGAAGCCTTTTATTTCTTGATAAATACAACTTAAAGTAACTTACAACTATTCTTAACTAATAATTCTTACTAATGTAACTAACCAATAGTTACATTTTATTGTTCTATATCTAATGTATATTATTGTGGTGTGTGTTAACATTTTTATTTTATTATTATTGTTATTTATTTTTCTTTTCTTTCTTATTCTTTTTATTTGTGTATTTATTTTATTTTGCAAGAACCCCTTAACAAGTAAGCCCCCTTCAAAGTTTGCCAATCTTCGCATAATGTAATGTCGTAATGTAAAGTTTATTCGGTTTTTGATTACTATGTCTATAAGGTTTATACATAAGCAAAAAAAATATTTCTTATAAAAAAATCTCTAATTTACATTATATTAGCTTTTTCCTGCAAATTTGCCCTGGGAATCGGAATACAATAGAAAATACTAAGAGCTATGAACACATTCTAAGTATCCATATCAGCCCTGGCTGCAGTTACAGTGGATTACATTAAAATGGTTAACGTGATAGTCTACAGGCTTCCTCGATTTATGGATTTTGTGACACAGAGATTTTTTTTCAATTTGGAATCAAGTAGTTCAAGAGGACGTTCAAAAAAAAATTTATAAATATAAATTTCCTAACATCCATAAAAAATGTGAAGTTTATAACAATATACATCTTATAATAATATTACTTTTTTTATGCTCAAGATTTTAAAATAATAGAATAGAATAGAATAAATTTTATTGCACACATAAAACAAAAAAAAAAGTATATAAAATGAGCAACATAAATAAAAATAAACACGTATGCAAAGGCGGTCTTATTGCTTTAAGCAATCTCTACCAGACAACCTTTGAATCATTGTAATATTAAATTGAATGTATATCTTTATATTAAAAAATAGCAAAAACAATACAAGAACACGCAATTTTAGTTATATTGCGTGTTCTTGTATTATTTTTGCATAATTGTGGACTAAGTTTTATAAATTAAATTAATCATGTGTGAAATCTTAATGACTTAACTTTTTAAAATTATTTTTATACGCGATTTCCACATTTTTCGAAGTAACTAAAATTATATTTAAATTAATATGATCAATTTAGTCATTTAAAGACATTCCACTGTTCATTCGATCCGTTCGTAATGGAGAATATGCAAATATAAGTATTAAAAACAAATAAAAAAATCAAAAAAGAGACCATGCGTGGCCCAGGGACACAAGGTGTGAGTGTAAAATCGACTGGTTGTGGATTCGATCCCCTCTCGAGGAAAGGAGAGGGAGAAGGGAAAATAATAGATATTACGTAGGTGAGGCCCGTCTTGTGGCTCAGCGTGTGATTGTAAACGCGCAGGTAGTGAGTTCTATTAACACTCGAGGAAATGCAATATTTAATATTTTCATTTCCTCGCTCTGGCAACTAGGTAAAGTTCGGCGTTTGCTTTCGCCACTCAACTGCCATGAACGGGATACTGCGTGAAATTTAAAAAATAAACTCATAACTAAGTGACAAAGCACAGACAAACTGTACTTAAAAAGTTGAAATTTAGCATGGAGGTAGATTATTGAGTGTAAGAAGGAATTTCTTGAAATACCTTCGAAAACTTATTGTATTTCACGCAAGCGAAATTGCGGGCTACGTCTACTTGTATATATTTGCTTATTTTATTACTTAGTAAGCGTTAAAATTACGCCATTGCCAGTCGTCGTGTTAGAACGAAATCGTACAGGATATCACGAAAGCCTCTAATGAGGACTGTATCAATTGGTATAAACAAAATAGTAGTGTCTGTCATTCGTGTTTGAATAACGTAATTACATGCTTTGTTTTATATCTATACATAAATTTTAAATTGCGTTTACATAATATTTATTTATTTATTTTAGGTTAGGGTTAGACATAGGGAACCTGGGAACCTAGTGCTAAGACACTTTTTTCTCATTAATACATTTCCGTTCCATACTTTCCGTTAAATACTTGAGGCATTGTGTGTTGAGGGGTGGATCTCACCGCCACGGTATGCCTCGTTACCAGAGTAAGGAAATGAAAATATTTTATATTTTATTCTCCGGAGTGAGAATCAAATCCACAGTCACGTTTACAGTAGCACGCTTGTGCACCTGCGCCTAGACTGTCTCTAATATTTATATTTGATTAATATATGTTGTGAACCTTTTTTATTGTGAGATTCAATTCCAAAAGAAATGATATTATATGCGGTTGTAAGTTTCGACTAACCCTAACTTAAATTATAATAAAAATTATGTGAATTTTAACTTTATTATTGAGAAATAAAGATATTTAAAATATAATAAGAGATTTATTACCCAATCATATTGTTTATTTTAACGCAATATGTTTCAATTACTGAAAGAGATGAATCATTACTTAGCTGATTTATACAATGTAATCGCAGCGTGTGAAAAGAATACATGACGTTTGGACAATCTGCTTTAATTTTTTAATTTTTAAAATGTTATTTCATACGGAATATAGAAAAATATTTTAGAAAACAGATTTTTTTGTCTTTTGCTTTTGTTATGGCTTCAACTTCTTCCGGGGGATTGCATTATTATCAGTTTCTTGCTCTGGTGCGGCGTTGATGCCCCACTATTGACGTTCACGAAATGTCTCGAATCGGAAAATGGGGAACGGATTGTCTTAAAATATAATAAGAGATTCAGTGTGTAAGCAAAGAAACACATGATCAATTATAGATAAAATAAAAAAAAACCCACTTTAAATTCACCATTTTTATTATAAAAATTACATCAATCCTATTTTATTTACAAAATAATTTACCATAGCGTACTTTATATCTTACTTTAGTTTTATCACTTGAAACTTATATACTAAGCACTATTCACGTTATATATATATCTCTCATTTGGTGCAACAAGGACGTATTTTACACTTTTTGAAATATTAAATTGAGTGGACATAATCGAAGTTTTTTCATAGTCTTCCTGCATAAATTTTAATATTTAAGTTTTTTTAAGTGCAATGTGTTCATTGTTTCACCGAATGAGTGATATTATTAAATGTCCAATGGCACTCAATAGTGATATCCATTGTCATCGAAACTCGGAGGTTTTCGTGAGCTAGGAAATTGTTCACCTACTCCTGTAAAGGAACTGGCTTTTATTGGTTCTGTATTCTGTTTATCTATCGATTGATCAACTTGGCTTGGTTTTTGATTAGAAATAGAATCCTTATTTTGATTGAATATGTTAAAAGAGGGATTCAAGTTGTTTGAGCCTGAAGGTTTCTTGAATAAGCCTCCACAGCAAGCGCTATGGAAAGCTAGTTGAGGACGAGGCTGTTCATTTATTTCTCCCGGTGTAGTGGATGTTTTTTCGTCAGTATATTTGTTCTGGACATTATCAGTTTGTTGATTTGTAACGAAATTTTTTCTATTCACGTTAGAAGTACTTTGTATTTTCTGTCCAAATTGTGAAGTTCCATCAATTTCTGACGAAGTTGATAAACTCTGTTCGGGGTTGTTATATTCGTAAATTTCTCCAGTACTTTGATCAGAATGGTCTGATGTAGAAGAAAAAGCCTGTGTGCTTGGCAACCCTGTCAAGATATTTTCCTGGGTAACAGATTCTGATTTATCATCAATTGTAGAGAATTGCGAACTTGCGAAATTAAATGAAGTCTGGGAAAATTGTGCAGGATTCTCTTTTTGAACACTGATTGAGTGTTGCTGACCAAATTGTTTATTAGGTTTGTTATATTCATAAATTTCGCCATTACTTTGGCCAGCGTTTTGTAACGTGGAAGATGAAACTTCTGGAGTACTTGGGAAGCCGGATAAAATATTTTCCTGAGTGACAGTTTCTGTTCTATCTTCATTTGTTGTAAATATAGGCTTTATAAACAGCGCAGGCTTTTCTTTTTGGACATTTAATATACCTTGCTGACCAAATTGTGTGCTAGGTTTGTTATATTCATAAATCTCTCTATTACTTTGATCGGAATTTTCAGAAGTTGAAAATGCTCCGTCTTGAGTACTTGGAAAGGCTCCTAAACTATTTTGCTGTGTAACAGATTCCAGTTTGTCTTCATTTGAAGTGCTAAATTGTGCGCTCGGAGAGTCAAATAATGACTGTGTAAATTGTGCAGGTTTTTCTTTATGGACATTTAATAAGCCTTGCTGGCCAAATTGTATATTGGCTTGGAATTGTGGCGTATCTTGTTTTTGAGATGGGTTTAGAATCCCTTGAACGGGTTTCCTATAGTCATTCAGATCAAATTCAGAACTTTCAGTGGGAGTTTGAATCTCAAATGTGCTTGAAATTAAAGTAGATGGCTCATTGGAAGTCATGGTTTGTTGCTTATTATAAAATTGAATACCTGTCGTGGTTTTCGAATCATTATCTTGTCCATGTTGTCCAGTAAACAGCGTACTAGGTTGTAAAGGTTGATTTGTTGAAACAAACTGATCAAAACTAGAAGGTACGCTAAATTGAGTATTAGTCGTTCCTTCGTTGTAGTCGTTATATTGTACTTGAGTTGCACTCGGCAATTGTGTTGACAGCTTATTTTTTAAATCTGTTTCAAATTGTTGAGTGGATTCATGAAATTGCGAAGGCGTAGACTCTTTATTATTAAAACTTCCTTGTCCAAATGATGAAATGTCTTGCTGACTTCCAAATTCAGATTGAGTTGAAGGTTTTAGTGAAGTAATAGAGAAACTGAACTGACCAAATTGAGTGGTAGGACGTTGTATATCAGAGGAACCAGTTTGGAATTGTGTTGATGGAGAAAATAACGTGGAATGTTTATCATCAAATGAATCACCAGCTTGTTCAAACATGGTTGTCTGTACATTACTTAAGGTATTTTGATTTAACTGTGTACTCTCTTGTGAATTAATTAGAGATGCTTGGCTGAACGGTTTCTTAGAAGTAAACGAGCTCTGTCCACTAATGTCAGATGATTTATTTTGCGTATTAAATGTGCCAAACTGAGTACCTACTGAGATGGGCTTATTCCCAAATTTAGATGTAAGCGATGGCAATTGAGAAGTAGCTGGTGGAGTAGGGTCTGGGTGTTTAGGAGAAAATGAATGTTGTTGTCCTAATTGACTTAATGGTTTCTGACTATTAAATCCAAATGGTTTGTTAAATGCTGGAAAATAAGGTTGGAGTGATTCTTGTAATTGTGTAGATGTTATTTCTTTGTCATTAAATACAGATTGTGTATTTTGTGTGGTAGGTTCCTCAGTAGGATTGAAATAAGTATCTTGTTCAGTTTGTGATAGCATACTTGGAGTGTTAAAGCCATGAGAAAAAGATGATGCACTTGTAAATGGTTTGGACCCAAAATGCGATGCTGAGTTTAGATTCAATTGTCCTTTATTATCAAAAAGTCCAATTTCTTGTAATTGTGGGCTAGATAGGGATCCAAAAGATTGTTCCGGCTTTGTCGTTGCAAAATTTTGCTGTCCAAATTGTGGCTGCGAGTTTAGACCAGTAGCTTGATTTTGTGTTTTACCTGAATTTAATTGTGGTGCATTTTCCTGGTTTGGGAATAGGGGTACATTAGTTTCTTTACTATTAAAAGCGGCTTGGAAGAACTGTGAATGAGGTTTTAAGTTAAATGAATTTTGTTCTGTTGACGGTCTTTCGTTTCGACTACCTTGGGCTTGAGAAGGAAGAACCACGGTGGGTTTAGGATACTGATATACTTCTTCTGTATTTTGCTGTGATGGTAGGCTTGTATTTCCATCTTGATATTGTATTTCTTGGATGCCTTGAGTACTTACTGTTTCACTGCTTGGAATTGAAAATATTTGTGCTGTAGCAGACATTGGTGTTGGAATAATTTGGGAAAATGTAGACGCACTTGGCACATTAAAGAATGGCTTTGTATTTAGTTGAGTTTCAGAAACTCTAGACGGAAATGTTGATAATGAAGCTTGAGTGACTCTGCCTAAATTACCTGTTTGAGGTCCTATTACACCTCCGTTTTTCATAGAAGATATAAATGTCTGAGGTGCGTTTGTGAAGAAAGATGATTGAGGTAATAAGGACGTCATTTGACTATTTGCACTACTGGAAGAAATAGACCCTGACCCAACAAATGGCGTGTTAAACGGCTTATTAGGTCTATTGTAAACGTAAGAATGATCAGGGGCTTGAGGTTGAATAAATTGTGTGGATTCAGCTGATTGAGTTGTCTGAGTGCTTGAAAATCTATTATCTAGTGAAATAAATGAAGGTCTGTTAGTTTCAGAGTAACTTGAAGAATCTCCTTGTATACTTGGGGTGGATTGACTTAAAGATGCTGTAAATTCTTGAGATTGAGATGTATATGTTGGTGTTTTCTTATTATCTAAATCTTCTATTTTATTTATATCAGTCTGTGAAAACGATTCACCTGCATTAGTAACATCAAAGGATTCTAAAGGCGTTGTTAGAGTAGTTAAAGGTTGTTTAGTTGGGAACGAAGGTTTCAGAGGAGTGGTAAATGCAGATTGATTTGAATTTTCACTAATATTATTTGAACTGGAACTAAGAGGTGACGATGAGAAATATCCAGATAAGCGGCCGTTTTGACTAGATTGTATGTTAGAAGAAGGAAATTGATGAATAGGCTGACTTGTGAAATAATGAGTTGAGGGTTGACTAGATGTAAAAGTGTTTAACGAATTTTGGGCCGAAAAGGGCTTGTTGGGGTTAGAACTTTGTTCAATGGGTAGCCCTTGACTTAGAGCATTTAAATTAAATGAACCTTGAGTGGGTTGATATTGGAAACCTTGGCCACTGAGCTTATTGTTTCCACTACCAAAATTATTTGCTGCTTCTTGAATAGATTGACCAAAAAGGCTAACAGTATTCGACTGCGGTAAACCAACACTTGAAGGAAGTATACCAAGGTTAGACGTGTCATATGAGCTTGGCCTATTAAATGATGGTTTTTCAAAGTGCTTTTGTTGCTGTAACTTTTGCTGCGACAGTGGTTTGGCTTCAATGTTAGGATAAGCTGCGCTAATACCCGTGGATGGAAATTGGTTTTCTGTTTGCTTGTTGCTAAACAAATTCTTTTTGTTGTCCTTAGAAGGCTCTTTTATAGAACCGAATCTATTATCACTTTGCATTAAGCTGCCAAATTTCGATGAATCAGGTTTCGAAAACGCCGTATCCTTGGAAGCATCATTAACTCCAAATTGTCCATTAAAGTTCGGTGCTGAAATGGCTTGTTGGTGTTGATTGATGAATCCGCTAACAAATACAGGTCGATCGCCAAATTTATTCGATTGTCTATCATTATATTTATCATTAGCTTCATTTTCTGCGTAATTGTCTTCTGTATTGTATTTCTTTGCGTCGTATGAGCCTGTAAATAAAAAAATGAAAGTTGTCATCCATTTGTCAATGACTACGAACAATTTGTCAGTCGATAATATGTCTGTCAATGTACACAATAGGCATTTAGTTAATCTAATGCCTACAGTATGAATGGGTGTGTGCTCAAGCAAAACGAAAAGCTTTAAGCATTTGAAGGCGTTATTATGTTAAATAATCATTTTTTATCTAAATATTGACGTTACGACTTTAATAAATTGTATTTTTTATATATATAGTTTAAATTGTGTATTTTTTGTGATTTAAATATATAAAATCACACAAGGAGAAGAAATTTCGTTTGGAAGGCGCAGGGATACATATGACTGTAAATACGACAGGTTGTGGGTGCGATTCTCACTTGAGGAAATGGTATGTTCATTATTTGCATTTCCTCCCTCCTATTATGACGCAAAGCGCGGCGTTTAGTTCCACTACTGAACACGTAATGTCCCCAGAATTCAGCGTAGAATGGTGAACCAAAGATCTTCTTGGAAATGGAAAATCAAAATGATAACGGAGTATTTTAACACTAAGTTTCCGGGTTCCCTTTGTCTACCCTGCTATGTGCAGAATTAATAAGCGAGTATCTCAACCATTGATATAACCGGTAGTGATATCATATCATAGTAATACATATGTAGCAAAAGACTGACAATAAAAAAAAAATACACCTTCATGCAATATATGGTATAGGTACTACTAGTGCCACGCAATGTCTCGAAAAGTACCATTTATCACTTTTCGAGACGTTATGAGTGGCTCAATGCCGCGCTTGGTCTTGTATCTAAAAGCTAAATTTAAAATATTTTATTTCTCAAATGGGAATTTTATAATCAAACCGGCCACAATATATATTTGTAAATATAATTTAAATAGCTTAAAAAAGATGTGGGCGCGATGTAGTCAGTAAAAACACGGAAATACGTACATATTACATATCTCTATACCTGTCTGAAGAACTTTTGATAATAATTACCTTTTTAAATGTCTAAAATTACTCGTTCTTGTCAAACAAGGCTAACTTGTCATTGACATGTGTAATATTTACTTTTACTTAACTGTTTTTGTCTTTGGTTATGTTTTTTTTTTTGCTGCACGTTGTATCCAAATTATATATATTTATAATATTTAGATCATGTGATATTTCAAAAATATTTTTTTTCAGCATAGCTCTTTAATGGAGGAATAACAATCCAAATGTATGGTGATGAATTCAAAGGAACGACGGTTCCCACTCGGGGGATTAAATTATTATTATTTTATTTTCAAAGTGCAACGGTGAGTTTCAACTCCCAACACGCCTTGCCTCAAAAATTTTTGCGTGAATGCTACTCTAGTATATGCGGGATAAAGTGTCAAATAAAACGAATTCTTTTTCGAAAATACCACCGCAATAGGTAATAGCGCGAAACTTAACCAAACAATATATTACTTAACACAACAATATAAATAACAACTATAGTATATAAAAAAAACCTTGGTAATTTTATAGATAAAATCAATCATAACTTCACGCTGTATCCCGCACACAGCAGGGTAGTGTTAAGACACTCCATTCCCAACTTTCTGCCGAATTCTGGAGGCATTGCGTGTTGAGTGGCAGAACTCAACGTCGCGCATTGCCTCGATACCAGAGCTAAGAAATTGAAATATAAATGTAAGAAAATATTTCATCATCTCGAGTGGGGATCGAACCCACAATCGGTTTTACAGTCACATTTTGTGCCACTGCGCCACGACTGGCCTCTTTGAATTCTATAGATATTTGTATGAAAGTGTTTTATATTCTAAAGAAATATTTTAAACTGTTTGAGGCAATCGTGGGGACATAAGTTCCTGAGCTTAGCGCGTTTAAACAAACAAACGCTTAGATTTTATAATGTGACTACAGATGAACATATACGTATCTTATCTAGATTTAAGTTAATCGAAACATGTCAACAAAGTAATACGAAATCGTATTAATATTCTACATCATATAGTAATAAATGTACATTTAATTATAGCAGTATGTGAAAACTTGATGAATGGTTATGGTTTAGGCACTAACAATAAAATTTATGATAGTAATTCAATGACATCTTAAATTTGTTTAGTAAATTATTAATGGAACTACTTAATATGGAACTAACTCGATAATTTGAAAATAATTCGAATTTAAACTTACATTTTGTCAAAGTACGGCGTTAAGTTCCACAACTCAACACGGAAATTCAGACGAAAGGCCTACTTTTCGCGAGTGTCTTATTCATTTTGAATATTGCTAAGCAGGAAAAAGCTTAAAGCTAGTTCTTGAACTATAAATTGAGAACTTAATTGAAATAAAACAAAATTCGAGTCGTAAAATTTTGTTATCGATTAAAATATATTATGATTATAAGCTTTTATTTAACATTTAACAGAGATTGTAATATGTCAAGTATGCAAATCATTATTTTTTATAAATTTAAACCTGGCTTTATGGCAATTAAACGATAATGAATGATTCTGAGTGTGAAGTAATGTCTTATTGAAATCATCCACGGTTCACTTAACAAACAATTTGGTTTCGTTCCAAAAATATTTAGCCATCTCCATAAAGAGATCTATGAATACAACAGACAATTTATATGTATAATCAATCTTTCAAGATCAGTCCAGGGATAAGCTAGTGTCAAAACTCTCTATTCCATTCATTGCGTGTTAAGTAGTAGAACCTAACGCCACGCCGACTTTTGTCTCAAAAGAAATCGAACCTAAACAACTTTTATAACTCCCTAAGAATCCAGAGTTGAATATTTCGTTCCCCACTCAATGTTCGAAACATTGTTGAGTGTTTGAACTAAGCTGCACGCTTTGTCAAGTTACCAGAGCTAGGATATTAATATTACCTACACATTTCTAAGATCGTATCCATAACCGTCGTATTTACAATTAGGCGCTGTATCACAAATATATGTATATAAATAAAATAAGTATTATTCATAAAATGATTGAAATACTTTTTAGAAACCGTACAAAAACTTTAACGTAGCGGGATTTGAGCCCGCGCCTCTTGAATATCGTCCAAGCGCTCTGATCGCTAAGCCATACGTTTAAAATTGGAAGGTGGCGGTATGAGAGATACTCCCGCTCCCCTTCGGTTTCCAATCCAACTACGATAAAAATTTTATACGTTTTCTAAAAAGTATTTTTCTTTGCTAAGTGGGAAATATGATGTGATATTACAATAACTTTAGGTCTTCGTGGCGCAGTGCAGTGGAACAGTTTTTGAGAGTACATTCGACGGTAGTGAGGTCGATGCTCCGTTTAATACGACAGAATCCAACGGTGCTCCGACATCATGCTATTCACGCTTAAAAATGTCTGTAAGAGCGATAGCTCGATTCCTATTCGTGTAAATTAAATATTTTCATTTTCCTCGCCCTGTCTTAAACATTTTGAACAGAAAATGAGAAACGGAGTATTTTTGAACATTAGGTTCTCTCTACGGTCTATATGCGGTACACAACGTGAAGCTAAGAAAATAAATATAAATAATCGTTATGTTAAGGTTAACATCATTTAATGTTAATTAAACGCCAATTGGTAGGTATCTCTAAGTGTCGGTAATATTTTTTTTAATTTGCAAAACAAACGTGAGCACACCAACTCGTTCTCGAACCTAAGATCATCACAATACATTTTACGACTTCGAGTAGCCGTTATTAAATCGTTATGTAAAGGTTAACAACCTAAAGCATTTTTGTGTTCTCTTTTGTTCATTTTATATAACAAAACAAGTGATTTATTATAGATTTGCTTTTTTTTCTTATGTACAGAGATGTATTTCTTAAAAAACGTTTATAAAAAAAAAAAACATATAATTATATATTAAAAAAATACAAAAGAATGAAAAGTTTTAAACTTAGATCCATCGTTATTTGGAATTATTCTTATTAAATCAATTAAATCACCGGTTCACTCGATATTATTTTTTCTCGATACATTTGACATTTTTTTTAAAGTTTCACGCTGTTTCACATATAGGGATAATTTTAGGGACATTGCATGTAGAATGGCGGAACTTAACGCCACGCTTTGTCAGTTAATCAGTATGAATCGAACCCACAACCGTCGCGTTTAAAGATATCATTTATTCCTTTGGGTAAGAATCGAATCCACATGCGTTATATCGTCGCGTTTGCGTATAGGAACTAGTAAATAGAACTATAAGTTATTCCAGCTCTACTTTATATAAATACTAAAATCTCTATGGGTTATCGAAAAAAGAAGTTAAAAAACATTTGTGATTTAATTTCAAGAACATTTAATTAAATTTCTATTTTAATTGAATTCATCATATATTCATTTCCTTATATAAAAGAATAATAGAAATTAAAACTTTTGCCCGGTTTGAAAATTATTAAAATAAAAAAGTATTTACATAACTACAAAGAAATGCAAAAAAAAATTACACATAGATAAAACAAAATAGTAAAAAGTAAGTTAAGCACTTACCATCATCAACTAAGCCAGCTGCCTCATCCTTAGCGTTTTGCTTCAAAGATGCTAATATTTCTGCTGGAATAGGTGGAGGAGTTGGCAAATGATTGCCAGTAGGCCTATATCCGTTCTTATCAGCAGTATAAACAACACTATACAGTTTGCCGTCATCTCCGGTGTACGAGTAACCTCCTTGGGCCTGGATTCCGTTCCTGGAAATCCCGTTTTCTGACATCTTTATTCCGTTCTCCGTTTCGAAGGCGTAATTGAATTTGTCAAGACCAATATTGTTTTGGTATTTGACGGTGTTAGACACATAGTCTCTTATAATTTGGATGTTTCCAGGTTTGAAAGACGGAGGTTTATAGAAAGCAGATAGATCAGGTTCTCCATTAGGTCCCAGTCCACTTGCAGGGCCTTGAGGAAATCGGTTACTAGTCACTCTGAATGCAGCATCACCTACTTTAGAATCTGATGATCCATACGTAATTCTTGGACCTCCTAATCCACTCTGTGGCCCTGATGCTCTAGTTCCTGCTAAAGCAGCTTCTACTACGACTCCTTGGTGGTTATTAATAAAGCCTCCAGTTGGTATGTCTTGGTTTTCTGGTGACCCTTCGTTTGACCTTGAAAACGGTAGTTGAAGATTTCCTGGACCTCCTCCAGCGGTAGCAGCCGATATTGGAGGCAAGTATGTGCGATCTAACTTAGCAGTCTCTCCCGCCGCTATTAAAGCGGCGAAAATAATCTGAAAATTAAGAAACATAATAAGAAAAACAACAAATTGTATATTAATGCAATCAATCAATAATATTAATATTAAGATATTTATTTAAAGAATAATACTAACGTTAACTATAATCTACGCGCACAGGTTCGATTCCCACTCGAAGAAATGAAATATTTTATATTTTCATTTCAACGGTTTGATAACGAGGCAAAGCGCGGCGTTGAGTTCCGCTACTCAGCTCGCAGTGCCTCCACAATTTTGTGAAATGATATGAATGTGAATGAATAATAAAAGTGTCTTAATGCGGACGGAATGTCTTAGCGCAAGGTTCCTAGGTTCACTCTGCCTACCCAGCTTTGTACGGGGTACAGCGTGAAGTTATATATTTTAATATAAACATAATCTATAATCTTACCAGTAAACAACAAAATTATATTATAAATAAATTTAAAAGCTTACGAGATTGACATTTAATATTATACAAACCAGACCAAGATCTGCGTACAGACTTCCTATATAAAACCAAAAAAAAGAAAAAAAAAGAAAATTTTACCAGAAACATTGTCGGAATAGGACTACGCTGCTACTATCGTGGAACGACTCGCACTGACAAATTCAAGATTCTACTTTTGCTTTTTATACTCATACAATACTCACCCAAAAAACGCGCTCAGGACATCCAAAACAAGGCGTGCTTTACTTTGGAATAATTTAAAATGAGCACTCTGTTTCCTTATCACAAGGTGATAAGATCGAGATTAGGTGACTTTTCCTATTTAAGAGATGTATGTAGAGGCGTTGTGATGCACTCAAGTTCAAGTCACAAAAGGTGGCTATAAATATATATGAATATATTATGTATTCTTTAGCTGGACTCTTCACGGTATATCTCTCACATTGAGAGTGACAGTGGAAACGTGGGAATCTAGTGTTAAGACACTCCGTTCGTATTACGACACCTCCTAACCCCTGAACGCGGAATTCTGGAGACTTTGGGTGTTGATTGGCTGAGCTCAACGCCGCGCTTCGCCTCGTCACCAGTTAAAGGAAATGAAAATATTAAATATTTCATTCCCTCGAGCGGGAATCGACTAACGACCTTCGCGTTTACAGTTGCACCATTGAGCCACTGCGCCATGATGGCCTCTAAATATATATGAATATAGTATATATTTATGAATATTTTAATTAACGCGCTAGTTAAAGATCGTCAAAGTTTATTGGTTCGTGATGTTCAGTGTAAATTTAATAAGGTAGTTGGTGTCAAGGCATTTGTTTTTTTTTGGCCAATGCACATTAAAACAAATTGAAGCCCATAAGTTCCTAATCCTAATAAGATAGGATTTTCCTGAATGTGTACTTGTTTTGATCTCGTACTCCGTTCCCATTAAGACACTTCCGTTCCCCATCTTCCGCTGAATTATGAAGGCGTTGCGGGTTTAGTTGCGGAGTTTTTCTTACACTTGCATATCAATTTTCGGTATTCGGCTATACTTTATTACCCAACTCTTTAAAGAAAAAAAAAATGTATTATAAAAATATGTAAGTTCGATTCCCACATGAGAGATTGAGCTTTTTTAATGTTTCCGCTCTAGTAACAAGATATCGTTGATTTCCGACACTGCACCCGGAAAGTGGGGAACGGAGTTCTTAACGCTATATACCTACTGTTTATCTGCACATAACAAGGTAGGCAGAGGAACCCTGGGAACTTAATGTTAAGAAACTCCATTCCCTTTATAATACTACCATTTACCCACTTTCCGCCGAATTTTGAAGGCATATTGCTTCTTGATTCGTCAATCAAGAAGCAGAAGAATTGGCTCCACGCTTTGCCTCGGCACTAGAGCCAAGAAATAAAAAAAATAATTCTTTTTTTCTTCGAGTGGGAATTGAACCCACAACCTATCGCATTTAAGGTCAAACGCTTGTGCGCCTGCGACGCAACTGACCTCATAAATGAAATAACAACACAAACTATGTTTACAATTCAAACCATATCAGTTCCTGAGATTAGCACGTCCATCCAAACATACATATAGATTTCTTGAATTCTCTTATAATACAGAATCATCAATATAACTTATATAATCCAAAATACACAGTTAAAACCAATTCATACGCACAATCTTGACAAATATGTATCGTCTTGAAAAGCTCTTCCTTTGAAAGTCCGGTGAGTGATCGTGTCACATCATTTATAACATGCTTCCACTGTCATAAAGGAGAACTTTCTAGTTGCCTTTATGATATTCATAAGTTATTGTTGAATGAAATTTCGGTTTATTTTGAATATTTATAAAGAAACTAGGTTTTTTCTTGTGGTTTTGTTTCCATGGTCAAATGTATAAATTAATAAGAATTGTTTATATCTGTGATTCTATGTGCTCTATATGACTCCGATTGCAGGTACGCTGGGTAGTAAAGAAAGGATTTATGCTATATGCCTTTCAATCTACAAAATATTTTAATTCTAACCAGTAGTTCTTGAGATTAGAGCATTCAACAAAACAAACTCTTTTTTTAGCTTCACACTGTATCCCGTATATAGTTACGTAGACAGAAGAAACCTGGGAAACTAGTGTTAAACTAGTTTCTTTCCCATTAGGACACTTCCGTTCCCCAACCCTGCGCCATGACTGACCTCGCAACAAGTTCTTCAGCATTATAATATTAGCATAGAATCTACATATCTTTAGTTTTAAAAATGATCTTCACGTATATATTATATTGTAGTGACAATTCACTCCACTCAACACATTACCCACAGAATAAAAAAGGAAGGTTAAATGGTTTCATTCAATAAGAAATAAGATAGTGACCTAAGTCTTAAGAGATCGGGGAATCCCTTATATTTTTAATCATCAAAAATCAACATGTCTCTACAACTATCACATTCCTTTATAACTACCATGGTAAGGTAGCCGTGAAGACTATAAACACTAATTAATATTTTTAATAAATCTAGAGACAAAGATACATTGAACAAATTAATGTCACCTACATTTTAATGTTTTCTTTTTTGTTGTTTTCGGAAGAATGTATCGGGATATTTCAGTTAAATATACACGCCTTATTATTAGTTTTTTTTTTATTCACGCTGTAAATCCTGTATAATAAGGAGAGGATACTTGGGGATCTAGTATTAAGACATTGCGATCCCATTAACACACTCCACCAAATTCTGGAGCGATTGCGTGTCCCTTTGTTCTCTTTGTCCCTCGTTACTAAAGCGAGCAAATGAAAATATTAAATATTTCATTCCATCGAGTAGTAATCGAACCCACAAACTATCGCTTTTACAGTAGCTTTATTCTTGCGCAGGGGCTACGTGAAGCCTCTACCTACTGTGATAGATATTAATTGATAATCGTTTGACTAAATTAATTGTTTATCTCAAATCTTAGGTCAATAGCCGATGTCGACTCGATTCGGGGTCAAAATCGATATTCTATTGAATACGATTAAATTGTTATTTATTCCTCTCATTAGCTTTTGGCCTAAGGTTAATCTTTTATCTATCTGTTCATCAATATTAAAAAATTAAACAAGATAAAGATAAAAGAACTATACACGTTTTAGAGCTATTCACGTTTTAGATTTTTGTGCCGTGTGATCCCGGCCTAGAATAGGATCATCCTGGTACTGGTGGTGT
>DWAN01001402.1:0-18010 GCA_018230445.1 Heliconius hewitsoni | reverse complement strand
TATTCTGTATTCTGTATACTCTGTTATGCAAATGTCATAACATTCTAAATAAACAGATGTTTCTGTCAATTATAAACGTCAAATTGAATTACTTTCTTAGGTTTCGAAACAACATTTTTTATATTTACAATGTCTGGAGAAGATTGTGAGTCTTTAGATCGTGGAGATAATGACAGTCAAAAACCAGATAAAATGTTTACCCTTAAAAAGTGGAATGCGGTAGCTATGTGGAGTTGGGATGTGGAGTGTGATACTTGTGCAATTTGCCGCGTTCAAGTAATGGGTAAGTATTGATATTTATTTTTTCAATTTTCATTTATAGACTTATACTTAGTAACGAGTGAGAGTCAGCTAGATAAACAAATTTATAATATCCCAGTAAATGAAAATCGAATATTATTTCCTAGTTACTAGTTCCTGCATTTTAATAATATAAGAGATCTAGAAAACAAAAATGGTTAACGACATAACTTTCACTAAGTATTTAAAATTTTATACTTTGTATATTTTTTTCCTTGCATTTTTAATATAATATACCATGAAAATAAAAAAATATATTTTCTGTTAATTTCTTTATTACTTTATTCAAATAAAAGAGAAAATGTGCTCTACACTAATAAAGCAATCTATTTTTCTAAGCCTAATTTAATTACAACCATCATATTTCTAATATGCTAAATATGTTATTATTAAGAAATAGGAACGGGAATTAATATAGACAGTGTCCATGTTAGAATTTTTTTTACCCTAGCTCAAAAAAATATATTGTTAAGACTACTTTGTGTAATACAATTTAATTTATGGAATTTAATATTTACCATAAACATATATATCATTATGTAAAATAGATTCTTAAATAAATGTAGCAAATGAATTAGTCAACAAACAGAACATTTTTTTTCTCCATTTTAAGGTAAAAATATAGTGTATAGATTAAAAATATTTTAGAAAATGTATAAAATGCTTAATGAAGAGTGCGGAAACCAAACTCATCCTTCTAGGAAACTGTCTGGGCACTCTGACATATTTTCTTATCATCTTCTAGAGACCAGTGTCCTGTCTGACTACTGTAAATTTTTTATACATCTTCCAAAATACTTTTCTATCCTTAGTGTGAATTTAAGATTTAAAAAATTGTACAGTTTTCTGTAATTATAATAGCTTATAATAATGACAGTTTATAATAATTTGCCAGAATAATTTTACATAAATTTGATTGTTTGTGATATGTAACATTCATCAATTCATTTTATGACTTCGAGATATTAAGTTAACTTAAAACTAAAACTAATATATAAATACTTATATAACTGCAGTTGACATTCAGATTATTAGGCCCTGATATATACTGATGTCGTACATCTGATGACTAGTCTAGACCAATCAGTACATGTACATGTGGTATGCATGAGTATGTCCTCATGATCTAAGCTCAGTGATTTTTCCAACCTTTTCATCTCACATTCAAGTATTCTGAACGACTACTTGATGTGATCTATAGGAATGATTAAGCACAAGAATTATTCTAGTTTATCGAGTTTCTTTTATATTTAAATTATTAATTGTTGAATTATTTTTTCTGACTATGACTTATGACTTGAAATACCTAATAACACTTTACAATAATATTCTATACAACATTTTTATGTTTTGATTGTAATAAATATTAAAAATAAATAAAATGATTACAGGACTTTCATATGAAACTTTTAATAATAATTTAACACCCACTTGGAAGTGGTTTTATATTAGCAATCGAACTCATTCTACGAGTTCTAGCTTTTCTACCAGTTAATTTATTTTCAATTTGTTCTAGACTTTTACCTCTAGTTTCGGGTACACATACAACTACAAAGAATAAACCTATAAAACAAATGCAACCAAATAACCAAAATGTACCTGCGGGTCCTATAGCTACTAAAATGTTATGAAAAGTTTTGGTTACAATAAATGTACATAGCCAGTTAAAAGCAGTACATATTGATGCCGCTCCTCCACGTATTTTGGCCGGTAATATTTCTCCCATCATCAGCCAAGGTATTGGACCGAAGGCTAAGGAGAATCCGAGTAGATAGATCATAAGACTAGTAAGGGGTAGCCAACCTAATTTAGAAACATCCATATGCATATCATCACGAATATAAAAAAATGTACCTAAAACTGCTAATGTGATAGTCATAGTAACTGACGAAATATAAAGTAAAATTTTGCGTCCCGTTCTGTCTATAAGGGCCGTTGCAAAAAATGTTGAAATAAAATTGACTACACCGACTATTATTGTCGACAAATTTTCATCAACTGAACTGCCGGACATTTTAAAAATTTTAACTGTGTAAAATATAACTGCATTTATACCCGACAATTGTTGAAAAAGCATAAGTCCTAAGGATATTAAAATTGCTTTCATATATTTCATAGTAAAGAGTTCTTTAATTGAAGATTCATTTTCGATCTCTGCGTCAGTAAGAGCTATATCGCGCATTTCATTATCAATTTTTGCGTTAGCACCCCGAAGCCATTGTAAGGCTTTACGCGCTTCTTCGTTTCGACCGCGAGATATATACCAACGGGGAGTTTCCGGAATCATGAACATCAACAATAAAAATGGTATAGGTAGAGCTGCTCCGAGATAAGCTAACTGCGACCAGTCAAGATATTTCCCAGCGACGTAGCATATAAGAATACCAATATTTCCAATAGCTGTGGGAAACAAGCCTAAAGTACCGCGAACTTCCGGTTGAATCGTTTCACCAAGATAAACAGGAAAAGCTAAAGAACCAATACCTACGCATAAACCGCATATAGCTCGCCCCGCTAATACTAAATGAACAATTTTAGCTGTTGCTATTAATATCCATCCAATAAAGAAAGGCACTGCTGTGATGAGGATTGTCCGACGCCGGCCGATGTAATCCACTAACGGCCCCCCCAACACTCCTCCAGCTAAAGCCGCCAATGGCATTAAACCACCGACCCAGCTTGCCTGTTAACACAATATTCAATTATTAATATAATTAGAATAATATTTGTTATCGAAATTTAAAATACGCCAATATCAAGATATATTAAAATATTTTTTATATGAACATATTTTTGCTTATAATTTTTAATTAATTAAATACCTAGTCTGTACAAACCTCTTCTTCGGAAACAGATATTCTTGTACTATTTTGCATAGTAACAAGTGCTGGTGATGTATAAGCCGATGAAAATCCAACTATCATAGACCCCATTGATACTGCTACTGCAGCTAAGACCTATAATTAAGTAAACATAGTATTGAAAAGTTAATAAGCTTACTTAAAACCTAAATATTATCCCATGCGAAGAAAATATTATAAAAATGAGTTGCTGTCAAACAATCGATCTACTATTCAAAAATAGTCGGCCGATTGTTTGTATGAACTATATTATTATGTTCAATAATATTTTGTAGGGAGGTGTGTACGAACCGCCTACAACCAATTTAAGCAATCATCAAGAATGATTGTCTCCAATTACGTGAGTACCACTAAATCACTTCACGTAATCGATCATATTACCTACAACGTATATATGCTACGTATTTACCATATAATAAAAATATATCGCGACAGTGGAGAACCGTAACAAAGAATGTGTTTGTTGAGTTCCATAGCAATTTTTCTAATTGATAAAGTAACGAGCCATTGCCAATGGAAAATATATGCATGAATTAAAAGATTATATATGGTATTAATATTAAACGTCTCACGAATAATTTATAATTTACAATCTTTAAATATAGTTTTTATTTTGTTACCTTATGTTATAATATTTATGTATGTAAATGAATGACTGTAAACGCGACGTTAGTGTGTTCGATTCCTTCCGAATCAAGGTAATGAACTTATTAATATTTTCATTTTTTAGCTCTGGTACACAAGCAAAGCTCGGCGCGGTATTGCGTGTTGAGTGCCGGGTACGGCTAGTTTTAGGTTTACACTAGGCACTCTCTGCCTACCCTTTGCATGGATACGGCGTGAAGCTGGAATAAATGGATGTGAATAACTGAATAAACCTATGTTTCCGACAATTAAGTCTAGTTGATTATCTAATAAATATAAAAATATAGACTCCTAATAATATGTTTTAATCAATAAATGAAATTTTTGGGCGCACTTAATTTTCTTTTAATTTTTATTACTTGTAACATTTACATTAACTCAATCATCTATAGGCACTCAATAGTGCATATTATATTTAATTTAAGAGCATATAATATTTTTGGTATTATTTCAAAAATTATACTTATAAGTGGATCTACGCACTTATAAATTAAATTTAAATGCAATCATATTTATGGACGAACTTGGAATGCTTGGCGTACGTAACTTTAGTATACACGGTTCTGCACGGTTCTTGGGCTGTGCCCAAAGTAATGTTATCAATATTTAGGTCTTATTAAATTAGGCCGCGTGAGCAATTGCGTTTCTAATGATTGATCAATTATATTAAGTTAAGACATAATATTATATTAAGTTAAACTAATAAAAACTTAATTTGCACATCTTCATCATTAATCATCCACTGAAGCGTATTTCAATATAAAATTATTACATGATTCAGAGGAAACCTTAAGATGTTATGTTATCTAGAGGTTTCTGCGGAGTATGTGGGTACGTACCTGGGAAAATGTATATTTTGGTTTTTCATAATCACTACCACTCACTACTATACTGTAATGTGTATCTGCTCTCATTAATATCTTCATTTTGATAAATCAAGTGTTATTTTCTTGATTTTTAAAATACGATTGATATTTGCTAACACTGAAACAATGTCGTGCGTACATGTAGCACTGAAGAAATGACCATCTCTCGGCGCGGTCTCAACGATTTATATGAGAACTAATTGATTGACAAAACTGATTGACTTTCGAGGTTGCGTTATTCAAAGGCTTCCACCTAAAATACCTAATAAATATGTAAATAATTATCTATATTCTAAATACTAAAGTTTCCACTCCATTGTACACCTGAGGCCACTTTAAATTAGGTCACAATATGCTTTATAATATACTTATAATATTTTATAAGGATCAATGATGTAAAAAAAATGTAATAGAGGAAAACACGTGTTTTACGGAATACGTAATTAAAATCAAGCTTCGTATCAACATTTAGATAAATTATACGCACACAAATTATTATTTGTACGCAATGCCTCCAGAACTCAGCGGAAAGTGGGGAATGGAGTGTCTTAACACTAGGTCCCCCCTGCCTACCCTGCTGTGTGCGTGATACAACGTGAAGCTTATTTATTTATTTATTTATAAAATATTATTTTAAATAACTTTAAATCATGATTTTAATATTTAATATGTCGTTGTAAACAAATATATGAAATTTACAATATAGTATGTTGTTATAACAACAGTCTTGTAATCGATTTTATAGAGCATATTGTTATTATTCATCATGTTTGATCACAATGTGATACCTAGAAATTCTGCAAAAGCATATGTATGTTGTTTATAGAATGTTATGGCTCACAGTAAACAAAAATTATGGATAAACATCGTTTGTTTAAGATGTAGAAAAAAACAATTGCCAACTGAAAAAATGTATTTGAATAAGTAAATAAATTATTATTGTTGATACTGTAATAATTTCAAACACGTATTTAGGGCTCCGCTTTTATTTGGGGTTAGTGAAATTCTCACATCTCAGTAGGTTTCTTTGTTTTTTACAGACAAAATCAACATTTCCTCATGAAAACTAGGATAGTCATTATGTAAAAAATGTTACCTAAAATTAAAATAAAATATACGTATAAAATGTTATATTTTTCTTTTTCTACAATATAAAATGGTTTATGTAAGATTTTTAATTATTTATAACATAGTAATAATTTGATCTGCATTCACAGTACAGTACGTTCGACGAGTCGTGGCCGCCCTAAATCAAATCTGCGCAGCTTTATGTTAGTAACGCGACAACCGCTATTTATGTGAGGCCACAACTCGTTGCCCGTATTATAAATATCCTAATTTACTTTTTTTTGTTTTACCGCTGCGATAATACTCACATTATGAAAAGTGGCGTATCTCTTCGCGAACCAAAAATGTTTTATTACAACGCAAAAATATGAAAAAAAAATTACAAAAAAATGCCAGAGCGATAATAAATCTAATTAAATACTTATTACTTTTTATAATATTTTCATTTTCTAACTTGGAAGCGTCTTTTAAATGTGACCGGCTAATTTTTAGATAATGTCCTATAACATATAATATTAATGATAGAATATGGAAATAAAGATCAACTCATATCGCTTGTGGGTCAAGATCGTTGAATAGACAAAATTTATATACAAAGGTTACGTATTTATTATATATTCATAATTCATAATTGGCTTTGTTAATAAAGAAATAATATTTTGCATATATGTAAAAACCAATACGACCCTCACAATTTGAAGGCTTATATTTTGTACTTTACTTTCACCCGAACATGTTAGTGGAAGCGCACCAATTATGAATAGATATATAATAAATACGTAACCTTTGTTTAAGGATTTACTCAATTGCAATCCTACAAATAAATACCATATACTTACCAATTAAATTAAGTTATTTTTCCTTTAAATCATGCTAAGTATTCACTACAAGTAGATTCATAGGTATATAAAAGCAAGAAAAATAAATCATGGAAATCATATCTGAATTTCGCATTAATTTAATCTGTTTACATTAAATTAATGCGACATACTTATACGTAGAGTTTACTGCGTCTAAACTTTAATTATAAGTCGGAACGAAATTTTTTCAACACATCATATTCGAATAGTTTTAGTCACATTTAAGCAACAAAGTTTATTAAATATATTTAGTAAGGTTTTACATTTTTACCCGACTGGGCTACGCAAAGATGGCAATGCGTTTTGTATGTTTGTTCCTATGTTACGTTGTAAAGTCGAAACAAATTGATTGATTTACAGATTTTTTCACAATGTTTCACTTAAGCTTCTTTAAATTTGCTTAAACTGCTTCGAATTCTTCATTCAAGTATGTGTGCAACGATTTAAAGTTGTTTAATTACTATTCTAGCTAATTTTCAAATATGAAATAATATAATAAAATATAATAAGTATTTATCACTTGGTATTTCGTGAGTCTGCCGATACTATGCGGGGATAGTAGCGTTGTTAGTCTACTGCTGGTGGATCGTGAAAGCAGGATCAAATCCCAACGATATTAACTTGTGTACTGACATAATAATATTGCCATTCTTTCGGTCTTTCAGTTATTTGCTAGGAACGACGGCCGATCGCAATATGTATATCGTAACCAGAAAGTATTTTTTTCAGCTTCACTTTGTATCCCGCACACAGCAGGGTAGGCAAGAGGAAACCTAGTGTAAAGACACTTTGTTACCCACTTTCCGCCAAATTCTTGATGCATTGCGTTGGGTGGCGGAACTCAACGCCGCCCATTGCCTTGACACCAGAAGAAAAAAGAAGAAAAGAAATGGAAATTAAAATATTTAATTTCCTCGAGTGTGGATCGAACCCACAACCAGTCGGTTTACAGTCACGCTTTGTGTCGCTGCTCCATGACTAGCCTAGACTAGACTAGCAAAAAGCGTAAAATAAAGAAAAAACACCTAAAATCAAAAACCTGACTGCATGAAAACTGAACAGAATTTCTAATAACAGAAATCCTAATAACTTCGGGACCTCTACTTCAACCAATTAAATATTTAAATGGGTTCCGACTAAATTAATTCCAATAAAATATTGTTTTATGTTTACTTTTTGTACACTCGATTTTTTTATATAATGACGCGTGCGCTGGTTATAAGATAAGGCCTGAATATTTATTTCGTCACTCATTATCTTTCTGCAAAAAAAACTGTCCTGTCTTGTGTACAATACATATTTATACTTTGTGCAATAATTTCAACTATAGATGTCAGTTCTGTACAAGGACAAATTTTTAGAATTACGTAGAATATTATATTTCTAATTCTAAGCAACTCTTTTATTTGCATATTATAATATTACGTATAAAGTAAAACTATTAAGTTATATCTTTTAATTTTAATTCATAGCAAAAATAAAATTCAAAAATAACCAATTATAAGTATGTCGGCTTCACGCGGCATCCCACACAGCAGGGTAGGCAAAGGGAACCTAGTGTTAAGACACTCCGTTCCCTACTTTCTGCCGAATTCTGGACGTATTGCGTATTGAGTGGCAGAACTCAACGCCGCGTTTCGCCTCGACACCAGAGCGAAGAAATGGAAATATAAATTTAATTAATTATTATATTATTATTATTATTTTTAGTATTTTTTTTATTTTTGCAGTTGTCCAATACACCAAATTATTATTACGTCTATTATATGTATATGCAATTATGTCAATCAATAATAAAATTATTTTTTGTTTAAAATAAACTAAATTTGGAAGTAGTAGTAGTAAGTGCGAAGTTAATTACCGCCACTTAATAAACAATGCCTTCAGAATTCGGCCGGTCGTGGGGAACGAAAGTGTCTTAATGGAAACGAAATATCTTAACACTTTCCCAGGTTCCCTCTCCCAGGTTCCCTCTCCTTATTCCGCTTTATGCGGCGTTTATTATAGCGTAAAGCTAAAAATATAAAATATAAAGATTTAAAATTCTAAATAGGACACACAAAAAGAAACTAAGTACATTTATTTGTTAGTTGTATATTTTTATTAAAAATAAACATATAATAAATATACGTACGTTCCGTAATATACGGAATCACATGAAAATTTTATATTCTTATTCTAAGACTTCCTACAATTTAGATCTTACATTTCTAAATCACAATAATAAATCCATTGCATTATTTTAAATATATTTTGTCATGATTTATTATAATTTATTAGTACAGATCACATATTTCAAAAATAGGTATATATTTATTAATAATTATCTAGATTTATTAATAGGTAATGAGAAAAAATCTCAATATCTTTTATCCTAGATGTACCAAAAAGTACTGGGCCGGTTAAATAAATTTATATTAACACCATTTTGCTCACTTATAATGTAGAATTAAAGGAACTATTTAATGTCTTATACAACTTTAATTGCCTATATTTACAAATTTCACATACTAACAATTACAATCCAAATCAGTCTTCAATGTGCACAGTATGTTCTTTGTGCGCCACATAAATCACTATTCCTACATTGTGTACATGTAATATACATCAAAACAACGTGCACTCTTTGGTGCTCTCGATGGAACGTGTAATATGGACACTTTTACGTTGATTTTAGCAGCCATTCTGTACTGGCTTATTATTTCTGCTAATTGTCTGCACTCGTCGTGAACCACCGGTCAATTTTCTTTCGATTTCTTCCAAACTTATGCCACGAGTTTCAGGTACAAAAAATATAACAAATAATATACCAATTACGCATATTACTGCATAAAGCCACAAGGTGCCGTACATACTGATTAACGCTATTACGTTGTCAAATGATTTTGTGACGATAAATGTGCACGCCCAGTTGAAGCCGGTCGCTAAAGATGCCGCTGTGCCACGTATCCTAGATGGCAGAATTTCACCCAACATCAACCATGGAATTGGGCCAAATCCAATAGAGAATCCTAAGACGTATATGATTAGACACGCCAGTGGCAACCATCCGTAACTACTGACATCGGATTTTACGACTTCTCTGATGTAAAAGTACGCACCGAGAGCTACCAGGGTTATGATCATAGAAACTAATGAAATGTACAGTAACATTTTTCTTCCTAGCCGATCTATTATAGAAGTAGCGATGAAGGTTGATATAAAATTAACAATTCCGATGATGACGCTACATAAATTTTCATCAACAGAACTTCCAGCCATTTTAAATATTTTCGCGGCGTAAAATATCACAGCGTTGATACCACTCAGTTGTTGGAATAACATCAGGCCTAAAGATATCAAAACAGCCGGGAGGCATTTCCTAGAAAATAATTGTTTAAACGCGTTACCACCAGCCACGAGATCTGATTCGGCTTGAGATTGAGTGAGTTCACCCATTTCTTTTTCAGTATTCACATTTCTTCCTCTTAACCATTGTAAAGCTTTTTGGGCATCTTGATGACGGCCTTTAGTGATGTACCATCTAGGCGTCTCAGGAGACACAAGCATCAATAAAAAGAAAGGTACCGGAAGTGCTGCACCGACAAAAGCAAGATTTGACCAGTTAAGATAAGTTCCCGCTAAATATGCTAGAAGTATTCCTGTATTACCAAATGCTGTTGGTAATAATCCTAGTGCTCCACGCACTTCTGGTTGTATAGTCTCACCGACGTAAACAGGAAAAGCAAGACTCACTACGCCCACGCACATTCCACATAAAACTCTTCCAATAAATATCATAATAACATTAACTGCATTTCCAATAAGCATCCATCCGAAGAAGAATGGTATCGCTGTGCCCATAATTGTTGCTTTTCGTCCAAAATATTCTATTAGAGGACCTCCAATAATACCACCTACAAGAGCAGCCAAAGGCATGAGACCACCAATCCAGCTATTCTGTAATAATAAAAACGGATAATTTAGTTTTGATTTGAGATTGTTACGCATTTTGGGTTGCTTTTAGATATCCGCATTAAAGACAGCGAAAAGATAATTACATATTACTCCTTTTTTATGAAATATATAAAGATTACACGGCTATATTTTTTTAATATATATTAAGCAAGTCATAAAAACATCCAATGATTATTGTAATAACAATAACATTTAAAACCCATAAGGTCCAACTGCCATTAAGTTTAGTAGGTTCTAAGTGATTTTCTTACCTCTTCGTCTGTGATGCTCAACGTTTGATTCATGCTGGGTAGAGCTGGTGATGTATAACCGGTCGAAAATCCTACCATGAGAGAACCCATTGATACAGCGAATGCTGCGTAGATCTGCAAAAAGGTATTTAAATATTAATTTTACAAAAATACTATTTATAATTACATACCTACAAATACCTGAGGCCCTTTCATATTTGACATTGTTTTATTTAATTACTTTAGAAATATATATATAGTAAGTAACATGATCCTAACCCGGAAAGTTCTGAAGTTAAGCAAGCTCGAATCGAGCTTTTATGTAAGCAGTATACCTAATGTAAACTTCACTAACCTAACCCTAAAACCTAGCCCTGAAACAAACAAAGCAATTACATCAAACATTTTCTTATTCAATGCCGCCTTTGCAAGTCTTAATAAGTGAATATAGGAAAATACCGTTCTTTTCTCATTTGATTTAAAAAAGATTGCATAATTTTTTTTAGAATCAAAAATATATATTCTAAAATTCATTATATATTATTTTTAAGTTACTACAATGAATTTTATATTTTATATTATGTTTTAATAGCTTATGCATAATTTATATTTTAATTTGAACTGTTGAGAAATATTTTGAATTAAATATAATGAGATTAAATACACTTGCGTATTGTTGTGATAGACGCTTCGAATTTTCATTGTGTGTGGAAAAGAAAATTATGTACCAATAATATGAAATGAAACTACCCATTTAAAAAAAAAACTGTCACTGACCTGTGTCCATAGAAAAAGCCTTTGTGTCGTTGGTCCATAAGGTTGAGCATCTCCATTAATTGCATAATCAGTTTTGACTTTGATACTATCTTTGCTTAATTGTTTTACGAATGGTACGGAATTGCGCAAATTTTCCTCTTTAGCACTTTTTATCTCCATTTCCATTTTGTATTTGAATTCGTTTCCCAGACTAATTTGACGTAGTTGTTGAAAATGGCGACGGGTCTTTTCAAAGGAATCCTGCTCGTCTTCACTGCTGCTTTCTGTAGAAGCGACTTCAGGTATTGCTGCGTAGTTTGGAACAAGAGTCCCTTGAGACCCGCAGGATGTTGCTAGAGAGGTACAAGTCGTTGATGCTGACAACGTTGCCCGCGAGGGAACTCTGGCATATTTTGGCCCACGAGAACGGTATAAGCGTTCCTCGTCTTGTTGGCCACGACGGCCTTGTTCGGTCCCACCCTGCGAAAGGAAAACATTGAGTTACAATTACTGTTATTATTTTAAACATAACTTTACTTATTTAAAAGCTATACGGATATAAACTCACAAGAACTCAACAATACTCTTTGGGCAATATCAAATGTGTAACTTAACAATCAATACTGTAGGTGGCATCCGCAAACAACTCCCATTTATTATGTTCACTATCTTATGTGCGTAAGACAGTAATAACGATAAGAGTTATGACCTCGTGGAGTCTCGGGTCAGATAGAGAAAACATATGCTTATTGACCACTTAAGTGTGCATATGCCTTAAGCATGTTTTAGATAACCCACTGGTACATTTAAAGACCACCCTGACCCTATCACCTTTTTAGATGTTAATGAAATATAACAATGACTATCTTTACCTATACAGTGCAAACAGTGGCTAGCCACACACTGAGGTAAAAATAATAAATTCTTTATATGTTCCTTTGATATTATCAGGCACATGTCAAAACGTTGACTTATAATGGTTCTTGTCACCAATTTAGCGTAAACAATTTCTTCAAATGTTTTATCGTTACAATAATAAGAAAAACCTACCATGAGGTCAATCGTGGCGCAGGGGCACAATGTGTGACTGTTAATGTGACTATATGTATATTTATTTAAATTTATATTTCCATTTCATCGCCCTGGTGTCCAGGCAAACGGCTGCGTTGGTTTCCGCCACTTAACAGGCAAGACCTCCAAAATTCGACGGAAAGTGGGGAACGGAGTGTCTTAGCACTAAGTTCCCTCTGCCTAGCCTGCTGTGTGCGGGATATAGCGTGAAGCTGATTTTTCAATGAGAAACGTAATATTTTAGTTTAAGAAATATATTTTTCTTTGTATTTCGATTTGCATGATGTTGCTAGATCTGTATACTCGTGTTAATCAGACCATTCTAACAAACATTTGAATTTACATAAAAAATTTGCATGTGCAATATATTTTATAAAATACATTCTTCTTCTCGACTTCTTTAAGATATGACATTATTTTTTTTTAAAATGTCATATTGCATTAGGTCAAATTACTATTAAATATTGTTATCTAAATATGTTCAAATAATATTTATTTAGCTTGATTTATTTATGATTCAATTCATTGTATATATTGTTGTGAATAATAATTATAATATACTTTAATATTTAATAAATTTTCCTTAATTTGATTTCCTAATGATGATCATATTTAATTGTATTTATCGAGACTAAGAGCAATGCTGTTGAACCTTTACATATAGGGTCAGTAAAAGTACGAGTAGGTATCACATGTTTTTCTTGACATGATGCTATCTAGTGATCAATAAAATATCAAGGTCGAAGCTAAAATCCTTTAAAAGATAAATCACCAAGCAAACATTTTGCGATATATTGCTAGTATTGCATGACCATGACGCCACAATTGACATTTATATTAGGGCAGAAAAAATTGACAAAAGCTTAATAACATTCACTACCGTTAACAACAATTAAATTTGGAAAAATTATATATTTTTTCCAAATTATGCTTGATTTTGCGTATATTAATATTAAAACGAATATTAATTAACCTACACAAGTCTCTTTATATTTTAGTATAATAAAATATAAAGAAACTTGTGTAGGTGTCATTAAAACATTTATCAATTTCGATCGATAAAACATTTAATTATTTAAATGTTTATGTCGATAAAAACATTTAATTGGCACATATATGGCATATCGCGGAATGTTAATTTTTAAATGTAAATTTTTTTTGTATGTAAATTTTTAAATTTTACCATAGCGTTTGGCGCTCCGTTCTCTCTGACTACCCCGCTAGGGATAAAGCGTGAAGCTAAGTAAGTAAGAAAATTTTTAAATTATTTAATGTAACTATTTAAGTTTAGAGCCATCTAGTGTAGTCTGAAATAAAACTGAAATCTACAAGCTAAGGTTTGTCTGTAATAACTTACTGCCGTTGTAGTTTCTTATTTCCCGATAGAGAGCGCTAGTTGCAATTTAAAGGTTTTTATTGCCTTATTTAATAAAATTATTTTATAAGCAATTTGACAATTTATTCACATTATATAACTAAAAATTATGTAGAATATTTAAAATAACTATGCTATTTATTTAGTTTTTTAATATAGAGTAAAGATAATTGTAGATATCGTACTTCCAAACATAACAAAATTGTTTTTTTTCCTGTATATTATCGCTTACTAGGTGACATTTCATTTATAAGGTTTGTAACCTTGATTTTTGTTTCTGTACTATTTGCATTTGATGCATGTATTACCATGAAATAAAATATTATAAACTACTTTCAATAAATCGACTTACAAGGTTATTTCAACTTTGCCTTTTAAAGTGAAAATAATTAGATATTCATAATACTGGTATAATAAAATAATTAGGAATAATTTTTAAATATCTTTATCAATATTAATTGGGAGTTGAGACTGAGCCTTTGGTAATATTCGTTGCCGGGCAAAGGCAGGAATCGACCGCCGCCAGTTAAGATGACACGAAATCAGTGTGCGCTACGGTACAGCGCACATAATTTTCCAGAGCTTTCTGTCAAATATATACTTTACGCCAATACATTTTATTTTATGAAAATTAATGTAAAATTTTATTTCTGGAAAAATCATCTTTCCATATAGTTTTATGGAAATGCAAAAAATATTTTTTGCATAGTCCTGATAAAAGTATAAACAAAAGTATGATTTTCATTACGACTTACCATTTCAGTGGAAAGCTGTTTTAGGTATCCCATTATCTTCCCCACTGCATTGGGGTTATTCTTATTGAAGCTCATCTTGATAAATTTAACACTTCAATTGATAAAATGTCAACAAAAGTTTTTTCAGCACTAGTCTCTTATCTTTATTTCACGTAAAACAGACACATCACTGATCGGAAACTATACCATTTGCAATATATTTTATTGTAAAAAAAGATTACGACAAGCGGTTTTACTTTGGCGTTATATATTATTATAAAATAAATAAATTGTTATCTATGAACCGAATATTAAACTATTAAAGTCCAATTGTTTTCATTCAAAATATATTTCGCGCCTCTATCCTTCAAGGGTGCACAACATTCGGTAAGTTAGATACAAAAATGTCGGTACCGCGGCACTTTATTCTTCAGAGTTCAAGTTATCTATTGAAACTTGCAGATGGCAGCGCAGACATTTATAGAAGGCTGGTGGCGTTGGTGTCGGCTGCCGCTTCCCTTGCCCCGCTCACTCCCCTCCCCATCCCCCACGCGTCGTGTAACTGCTTTCAGTGTGCGTAAAGCGTTTTCAGTGTGTGTGCACTCACTCACGTATACGCCGAAGCCTGAGCCTGAATTGCTTTGATAAGTTACATTTGAAATTAGGATACCAAAAAACTATAAAAATTCTAATATGTTATTATCGCTGTATGTGGATGCTATATTGTTATATTATGTAGGTACTGTAAGCATCGACTCATAACAACACTTGCTAGTTGCTTGCTGTGTGGAATTTTACAACTTCAGGTTAACTAAAAATTAACATATTGTTTTAATTTTTTTTTCATATAAATCTATTGCAGTTCGTATGTTATAAAGAGAAGCTAGTTGTAGAGAGAGTAATAGATACATCCTGAAACAGAAAAAAGTTAGTAAATGCTTTCGTTCATTAATTGAATCAACAACCATCGCGTGCTGTAAGTCACGTCGTAAGTGAGTATACCACGACGGCATTTGTTTTTAATTTTAATTAATAATTGTGCTAAATTGTTTTTCATATTCAAATACATTTGTAGTTAATTTAAGGAAAATATTGTTGCTTGTAGTACGTAGTCAATGTTTATTATGTACCTATAATAAACATTGATTACAAATAGAAAATAAATTTTAAATCAAAATTTTAACATATTAATTGAAATAAAATGTATTACTGTATTATAAAAATATAATTAAAGTAGTTAATAGTTTTAAAATATTGTGTTATTAATTGTTTATTACTGTGTATTTGCATTGCACAGTTCCATTATGTTGTAACGTAAATAAATATATGCTAATTGCCTATAGATTAAAAAAGCAGCTTCATGTTTTTTTTTCGAAAAGCAGAGTAAATAGAGAGTGTTGAAACATTCCGTTCCTTGCTTTCTGCCTAATTTTCAAAACGTTGCTTGTTAATTGGCGGAACTACAGTGTAACATATTTTCAATAATGAAAATCATATAAGAATGGAGAAACTAAATGATGAATAACTATATTCCTTTGTATGTCAAATATGCAAAAGATTAAGATTCTTGACATCGGTTCCTTTTATTATTATTGCACGAAAAACGTACATATGTTAAACGTACATACACATGTACATTCTTGACACGGGAAAATGTGATTTATTGTGGATACAAATAATTTTACGGTTTCTTTTTCAGTTTAACAACATTTTTAATCACTAAATGCTTTATTGGCTTAGATTTCGACCCCACAGGATATTTTTTTACAATTAACTCGGTTCACAATGTTACATGCGCTACTACGAATACTTGGTTCGAAACCTACCCAACATATATATATACACACACATACTACATGTCAAATAATACAGAGTGCTTGTGATACGAGGGCTAAGCCTAAGTATATTATGTATCAGTATGTTTTAATTTTGCTTTGAATATCTAATTGTAAAAAACACTAAAACCACTTGTTCAAATGAAAAGGCTTATAGTTACCATAATTATATTCTGAAGTCATGAGTAAATATTATAACAATTTTTAATATAATAAATATAAATTATTAATTGATGTTAGATAGATAGCATTTTTCTATTAATCATTAATCGGCATGTAATTTTACAACAGCCATTTTCAAATGCATAATATTATACTATATTTGATAAGTGGGCGCGTCTCTACGTCATATGCGTACACGTCATAGTCGGGAGTTGTTTTTCTTAAGACCGAGAAGTCTGGTCTTTCCTGTTGGTATTATTTGCTATATTTAACTTGTAACATGTTTTGTTTCAATTTAACGACAATTGTATTCTTAAAACATTAATATTTTGTGATAAATCATATATTAAAAGCCTCTACATTAAGCATTATAATTTATAAGGTGATGGTGAAGTCATATTATGTACCTGAAATATATGCAAATACAAATACTACTAGCATTTCCTGCACTTTTTTGTATTATCAGCAAGAGAATACAAGGGAGAATCGTAATTTAATAAACTTCTCTAAGATGCAACGCACGCGACTGTCTTCCTACTGCAACACGACGGACGCTAAGTATTTATTGTTACATAAATCGATAATAAGGAAATTGTACAATTGTTTATATCATATATTTGTTTAAAAAAAATGTTAAAGAATTCCGTTTAATATAAAAAGTATCCAATATGGGCCTTTATATCCATTTTTTTATTTTAGTTGAGTATGATTTTAGAACCTTGCGACGTTTCGTTGAAAATAGTCATGCGGTGCGTGCACACAGTCACGTTCGCTAGACGCATAGGGATGCATGCAATACGAAAAAATGACTGCGTTAACCTGCCCCGCCTACTATTGCTACGCACACTAAATAAGGCCTTACTTTCATATGCTTAAACGTTGGTGTGCCATATTTGATATAAAATAGTTGTTTGTTAAAGATTTCTTAAAGAGACCGCCTTTGAATATCTCTAAGTGTTTTTTAAAGTGAATAAATTCTATTCTATTCTAATTCTTAGATCCTTGTTGTATGCAACGTCGATTGTTTGAACATTTAACGCAATGTCATTTTTCAATAGGAAATGCAGAACAAAATTTACCTAGTACTTTACAGTTTTGCTGTTTCTTTTGTCGTAGTTTGTATATATTCTAAATTTATTTTATGTGCAATAAAGTGATACGATTGCTGCTTATATGTACTTCTCTGTGAATATTTATGGACACGTCCGTCTGTTGCGTCACAAGTGACTGGCATTGGCAAAGCCGTCGAAACAGAAAACACACACGCATACTTACCAGGCATGCATTCAC
>DWAN01001401.1:0-18011 GCA_018230445.1 Heliconius hewitsoni | reverse complement strand
TAGAGACCGTAGCGTTTGACGCTCCGTTCTCTCTGACTACCCCGCTAGGGATAAATCGTGAAGCTAAGTAAGTAAGTATGTAAATAAGTAAGTATTTATCTCCTCTTCCAACCAACTCAGATACGCTTTAATGGGACACAACAATAACCCAAATAAAATATTTAACATTTGTAAAGCAATTAAACATATTACGTATTTATTTACTACAGTTAATTTCTTATAAATATCCTTAAAAGTAAATCTTATATAATATTTTTGTCGATATTAACAAGAAATACGGCATTGAGTTCCGCTATTCGATACGCAATGCTCCAGAATACGGTGAAAAGCGGAACGAAAAGAAGAAAGTGTTCTAACCACTAGATTCCCAGAATCCTTCTACTTACTCTGCTATGTGCGGGATAGAGCGTGACTAAAAAAATAAAACGTGATCAACATCATATTGCCTTCACATAAGTCAGTCAGTACTCCGTACTCATGGCATGTCGTAAGCGCGCCGTTTCATTTGCTCATAGTAAATTATAACAATTCTGTGTTAGCAAAACGAAAGGAAGTGGTCTTGGCCCGGTTGCGTACCGGTGAGCGGTACTCAAGGATGTTGCTACAACAATCGGTCTATTGGATGTACGGTGCGGGATATTGCAGATATAGCCACCTACTTACTAAGAGTTGGTTGGTTTAATGATACCTTAATGTAAGTTGTTATTGCTAGTTTGCCTTTTTTGTTTGTATGTTCACATACGTATTTCCATTTGATTACTGCTAGGAGATTTTTTTAAGTCCCGACGCAAACGGAGAGGTGTTATGAGTTTAACGTGCCTGTGTGCCAAAGACAGACACTGTAGCTCCAGAATGAATGAATTGAGTGCGCTTTTTTTAAATCGCGAATCGAACTCTTATGTATGTTTTGCGTTTCTATGGATCGATCGGATTAGGACGTTAAGAGCTACTATGGCAAAAATAACGTAATGATAACATTTCGTAGCAGTTTTTTTTTCAATGCTAATATAAGGTTTTGACATTTTGTCCAAAAATTAAGAAACTAAGAGTTTTTGAAGAAGACAGTCTACATTCCTGCCATTACCCACATTAATCATTTAAACTCCTCGACTGTCACATTTTAATTCAAGTTTCAGAATTTGAATCGTATATTGGAGTAACTTTGAAATTCTAATACACCTTTTGGATTCCCTCACTTCGCTGTACTACGATGTTGACATGCAAATCTTGTAAATCTCGACAAGAGTGATTTATGGATGAAAGTGGTATCTCACGACTTTTTGTGGTGGTGTCACTCAAATTTTACTACAGAAATATTTATCTTTAAATTCTAATACACAAACCTAACGTAACGGTTAACGTGATGGTTGTTTGATTCCTATTTCCGGAAAAAGAATTACTCATAATTATATTAAAATTATAAAAAAAAAATTCGCTCTAAGGAGAATACAAAGTGCGACGTCGAGTTCCATCACTCAAACACAATGTTTCGATAATTGTTCGGAGAGTGGGAAACGGAGTGCCTTAGCAATTGGTACCTTCTGCTTACCTGCCTACTTTGCTTTAGGCAAGATACAATGTGAAGCTGTTTTTTTCTCGCCTTTTCGAGTCATTGCATGTTGACTATTTTACCAGATCTTCTGCTTCGTCTATCAGCAAGAAAACGTACCCGCAACCCTAATTGAAACCACAACCCTCGCATATAGTCATTCGCTTTTCCATCGGATCACAAGGACCTTAAATAAATAAAATAAGAAAAGACCACTACCCACACAAAGAAATCACTTACCTCCTTCTAAATACAGAAACATATCGGGCACCGTTTAACTATACAGTCAGATGGTGGTTTTTACCTGACTAAGATATTTGTCATTGCTAAGAGCTAAGGGATGATCTGTCTTCATGATAAATGGCGTCCCCTAATGCGTTCTGTAACTCGCTACCCTGAAATAGTATTAAATGGTCACGTTATTAAGTTTAGTTCAACCATTTTTCAAGTTGTAGCCGGTTTTCACTTAGTTTTTGACCGACTTTGCAGAATTGGTGGTTGGTTTTATTACTTTTTTTAGATGCACGCTGGTTTTTTTTGTATAGCAAGGTGGGTTACAGAATGCTTTGATATTGAGATTGGTGTATCTACTAATCTCAATATTAAAACACTCTACAAACCACTTATCGTCTAATGGTCGGGACAATACGTGTTAAATAGCGGATTCAACGCCGCGCTATGGTTACGAGAGCAGTAAGATGAAAACAATATTTTCCACTAGTAGAGATCGTGAGAATTAAGTTATACTCCCTTTATGAAATGTCTCTTTTAAATTTTGACCGAACTCAACACATTATTTGTTTTTAACTCTTTGCTACTGTTTATTTGTTTATAATAAAGCCCTTCTTCTTAAATATAAAAATAAAAATACTGACAATAATTTTATTTATATATGTTTTAGCTTCCCTTGTGCCTCTGCTCTACGACTGGCATCAAATAAAACATACTATCTTTTTGTTTCAGGATTTTTGAAGTCACTGTATCAATTTTAAATAAGGTAAGTTATGAAAAGCTATTTTTATTAAAATTAAGAAATTTTGAGGCCTGTCGTGGCGCAGGGATACGAAGTGTGACTGTAAAACCGACTGGTTATTCGATCCCCACTCGAGGAGATGAAATATTTACTAAAATTTTATATTTCCATTTCTTCGTTCTGGTGTCGAGGCTAAGCGAGGCGTTGAGTTCTGCGTAAGAACTGAGTGTCTTAACACTAGGTTCCCTCTGCCTACCCTGTGTGCGGGAAAGAGCGTGAATACATTTTTATTATTTTGAAATAAAATTTGTAATCACATTGTAAGGAAAAAATCTTATTTTTGTCAAGCAAGAAAATGCTTATATTTTGATCATATTCGTCAGCTAAACTATCTATAAGGTCGTTCGACAATGATTGTGACGCAGTCTTTCAGCGTTAGTTTCAGCCTGTAATTGCGACACTCGTGGGTTCGATTTATACTCGGATTCTTGCTCTGGTACCAAGGTAAAACGTGGCGTTGAGTTCCACTACTCCATACGGAATGTATCTAGTTTGGAGTGAAAAAATGGAGTGTTTTTATACAAGGTTCCATCTGCCTAGGAAGCGTGAAGCAACAAAAAATAACATTAAAGAACTCACTATCATCAACCACAGTCATCACTACACCTACACACACAAAACCTTTTTCCAATGAATAGACATCCGAGGGCTTCGGTCAAAAAATCAATTTGATATCCTCAATAGTAGAAATCTCCTTTCCGCCCTAACACCGCGTCTCCACATTATCGCATTTCTGTCGCGTATCGTGCTGTCTTTCAAAATTTCCGAATGACCGACTCTCGAGAATTGTCCAATCGAACTTTTTCCTTTTCAGTAGATATGAGCTGTGTTAGTGTTTTATTGCTTACGTTCTTTGAATTTATTTTGCTTAAGCCGTGGGAAAGGAAGGGAAATGTGGGTATATATATATATATATCTCGTCTCGAATACTGAATATATTTATAGCGTTAGTCTAACAAAAAACTTTTTTTATTTTTACTTTTTACGTATAATATTAATATATTATATACTTATATGTAAAAGTCAAAACTCCAAAGCTCCGAGCTGCTCCCAGAGCTCGAGAGAGATTAACTTCTAAGCAGAATTTGAGGCCGACGTGAAGCAATGGCACAGCGTGTCGTAGCGGCATGACGGCTATGTTCTAAAAATAGGATGATATGTTTAAAGATAGTTTTGTAAAACAAGCATGATTTGGTAGTAAGAGGAACTAGATATACTTTCAGCACAACACAGCATGGATGTAGCGAGTAGAAGTAGCCGCCTGGGGGTCAAAAGGCAAGCCAATTATTTGAATATCTAGCCCTTTTTTGTTCTATATGCCTGTAATTGACAGAAAATTATAGAGCATATAGGTGCAGAGGAAATAGTACGTGATTATTATTGTGACCATAGTGAGTTTATCTAAACTAGAGGAATTGTAGAAGATTCACACTGTAGTGCAAGTCCTAGTTCCTAGTCTGTAGTGTAAATCTCAAATTCACGCCATAAACGCTGAAAGATAGTATTTTCATTAGGTTCTCTTTCGCTCCTTTATAAAGTGGAATAATGCGTCAAGGTGAAAAAATAAAAAAAATACCATCTTTTTTTAACATACAGTATAAAATGTTATGGAAAACGCCAATCTATTTCCATTTAATCTGATTTAAATTTTAAATTAATTTAATAATGTATGATAAATATAATACACGCAATGAAGTCATTACCTTAATTAACGTAATTAAGCTTATAAAAAAATAAATGAAGATGAAAGATCATTTATCATATCAGATTTCCATTTTTATTTGTAATTAAAAATGTTTATTTGTGCCCTATTTAAGCCTTGTCCGGATGTAAACAAGATTATTCTGTACAGAGTTCATATTTATTATTTTATATATGGTTGTTGAGGCCCGTCGTGGCATAGAGGCACAAGCATGTGATTGTAATCGCGACAGGTTCTGTGTTCGATTTCCCAGCTTGGGGAAATTAAATATTCAATTTTTTTTTCTTGATCTGTTATTGATACAATGTGCTGCGTTGAGTTCCGCTACTCAACACTTAATGCCTAATTTGAAGATCCCCAGTTTCCCCCTGCCTGTCGTGATATGTACAGAATACAGCATGAAGCTAAAATCTTTTTTGAAGAAATAAATAATTTTAAATGTTCACTGATTTTATTTAACTCGTAGTGGCGCAGTGGGAATAACTCAAAAGTTGGACGGACCGTGGGAAACGGAGTTTCCGCCTTAGCACTAGGTTCCCTCTTCCCATCCTATACTATATATATATATAGCTTAAAATTAATATATTTGAATCCACAACCATCGCCTCCACTCATCAAATACTAATAGTTACATATTAAATCAATTCCAAACCTATATAAATTAAATGACGGTGATAATCGCTCGTTCGATCATAACAGATGCGGTGATTCCAAATTACTCGTGCCATCCGCTAATGGCCGTTAGAGCTCTTACTTTAGATATGAGAAAATAGATTAACTATTTTCTTTTTATTTTTCATTTTTCTGCCGTTTTAAAAGATTAAATGGAAATAGATAATATATAATATTTTTTATGTATTATGTACATAAATTTAAATTTGGAAGAATCTACAATTTTTTGAGAGAGACATAACATAAATAAATTGTAAGAAAACATAACCGCTACTTTCAACAGTACCTTCATAGCACATACCATAAAAACATTATATACAAAAAAAAAACACAATATAATCAATATTTTACGAAAAGTCCCAAATAACAGTAAATATATATTTTTTTTCAACGCCTCGGTTTCTCGAGATCAAAGCGAAGAAATTTAAACATAAATTTAAGTAAATATTTTATCTTTTCAAGTGGAGATCCAACCCTCAACCATTCGGTTTTACAGTCACACTTTGTGCCTCTGCGCTATGACTGGCCTTTATGTGGCATATGTTTAAACTACTATGATAAAATAACTAACATTTAACTAATATAATACGCGGCGTGTTAACACTAGACTTTATTATGTAGTAGAACAACGAAACAAGAAGAAAATCAATTAATAAGCCAAACTAGATTATTTGGACTATTTATGCAGATTCGATTTCATTCTTATCTTACCATATAAAATATGTAAGCGAATCAGTCGGTATATTTTAACATTTTTAAAGTGTTATTCCATAATTAAGAATTATCACATGGATAAGAAAAATACATTTTAAGAATCATATAAGAATTTCGGTTTCATTTTATGACAACGTAGGACTTAGTGGTCAGAGCGCTCGGATAGTTTTTTACAAGAATGCGGGTTCAAATCCAGCTACTTTCAAACTTTCATATATTTACTAATATTTCGGAATAATTAAAATTTTCGGATCGGAGATCGGAGTAATTGAAATTTTCTATACGAATAAGTATGCTTATATTTATTTTTACCTTTCACATACATATAATATGCAAATGTGATAATGTATAAGAGACCTTAAAGTAACAGTGTTCACGTTTATTTGGATTTCAAATTAGCAACACCTTTTGGTGCTCCGGAGTTCTCGAAACGTCCTGATAATTTGTGTATTTAATGTAAATTGCAAGACCCAAACGCTGGCGGGATGAAGTTCTTTATTTTAATTTGATATTTGATGTCTTTTATATTTATACATGTTTGTAAATATGCGCTACTTTTTGGTCTTGTTTTGGATGTAGATTTTTTTAGGTTTACGCTATATCCCGCGTATAGCAGGCTAGGCAGAGGGGACCTGGGAACCTAGTATTAAGATACTATGCCATTAAGGGAACTTCTGTTCCACACTTTCCGCTGAATTCTGAAGGCGTTGCGTGTTGAGTGACAACACTCAATTCCACATTTTGCTGCGTTGTCAGAGCGAGGGAATCAAAATATTAAACAATTCATTTCCTCGAGTGGGAATAAAACCCGCAACTTGAGCCCCCGTTCCACAAATGGTATCAAAAACAAAAGATATATGTGGGAGAAAAAATAGTTAATGAAAATAAAATTATGATGGTTTATATTTATAACACAGAATTGCTTCCAATCTCAATTAAAGGAACAAGGGTAACAAGGCCAATGTTTTTTAAAAAAGATACACAGAGCACACAGTAGGCCTACCCTACAGAGGGAACCTAGTGTTAAGACACTCCGTTCGCCATTTTCCGCTAAGTTCTAGAGGCATTGCGTGTTGAGTGGCGGAACTCAACGCCGCACGTGTTGCCTCGACACACGAGCGAAACAATTTAAATATTAATATAAATAAATATATCATTTCTTTGAGTGGAGATCGAACGCACAACCAGTCTGTTATAGTCACTCTTTGTGTCACAACGGGGCTGTTTTTCTAAATTATTTTATTTTTTATTTTATATTCCTTTTAAATAAACATCAGTTCTAAACATTTAACTTCTTTCTAACAATATTTACGATTACGCTTACAAACAAATAACAATTAAAACCGTCAACTTTTAGGTGTTTAGTTTGTTTAAACACAAATTCTTGCTGTACCAATAAAAGTAATCCTCTCGCTTATAAACGAGACTTACCCTTACAAAAGACAAGGGGCAGAGGAAATTAAGAAAGTTTAATGAAAACATCGTCTACCATCTAAGAAGGGGTAGATAGATGAGGTATTTAATGTTCAGATGAAATATTGTTTAGGGATGATCGATCTTGGTTATTAAAAGCGTGGATGGTAATGAAAATTGTGATAAGAAATTATTTGACTTTGTGCCGAGTTGACAACCCTATGGTGTAATTGAGAGGGGCCCTAATTAAAAAAGGAAGGATTTTGCTTAATTTTTCTTTTTAAATAGCTTGAAAATAGGAGGTTATATGACGGTATTTTATATATTTATTAAACAACGAATCGTTGGGTGCAGACTGTGTTAAGCCATAGTGCTAGATTATTTCTTTAGTTCAATGTTAGTAAAACGCAGAAAAGCAGAGAACGGGGTTATTTTTTTTCTAAGTTACTCAAATCGTTAAAAAAATTAAATTTATAAGGTTAAATTTTTCTAAAATCGAAAAATTATATGCCAAAAAAAAGTTTAAAAATTATATCAGTTGTTACATCCATACAACAGTGTTGATATGTCCGTGCCAAAATAATATAAGAATAGTAGAAATAATAAAAAAAATCTATAATATATTTAAAGATTTTCTAGTAAATATTAATATGTAAAAATAAAAAATGGCGCTTTGATTTTTCAATTTTAAAACAGAAATCCGGATTACAGAGGTCGGAAGATGATTTTAATGGAATGAGTGATGGCTCTTGATTGCGACTCGTACAAATGCCTGGTGAATAAATTGAATTATTTTATATTTTTATATGTTTGTTTTTGTGTGTTTGTTCGTATTTTTAAATTAAAACTGATTTTATAAAGATTTAAGAGTTAGCACATTATTTCGATTTTATAATATCGATATAATATCTTATTACATTGTAGCGCAGTGGTACAACGTCTGAATGTGAACGAAATTGTTGTAGATTTCTCGAGAAAATTAATATTTAAATTGCTTTCTTTTTTCCCTGCTCTGAAAGACAAATACAGGCGTTCAATCCACATCCCAATACGCAATATCTTGAAAACAGCGGTGCATGGAGAACGGAGTGTCTTAACTCTAAATTGCCTCTGCCAATCCTGCGGTATACGGGAGAAACATGAAGATTTTACCCATTTTCTTCATTTTGAACAATTTTATTCTGCGTACTTGAACTCCATATGTAACTTTAAGGCAACTTATGGACAATATGGTTTCGACGTTCCATAAAAAGAACTTTTATTTGTCGGGAATAGTAAGTGTTCGGAACTTCTTTGGAACTTTCTTCCGGTATATTGAACTATGATTGCAGTGTAGATATTATTTCGCTACAATAAAGCTCAGAGAACTTGTTATTAAGCTTATGTCAATCGTTGTTTTTTATATTTGCCTATCTCTTGTATCTAGGAAATTAGGCTGAGAGCCTTCCGCCTATTTGAAAGATGTAGTTTGAAATCAAAGCATTTTAGCCTTTAAGCACTGACGTGGGGAACGTGAGGCCATGGCGAACTAAAATACTGTTAAATTTACCCACCACTCAAGTGAGCCCTTTGTTTGTCAGTAGTTACGAGTTTGAAAATATGTTTACGTCGAGCTGGTATCGAACTAACAACCATCTCTAGTAAAATTATCATTTTGACACGTGATCATTAGAATATTTATAATATATAAAAATACATCATCTTCACAGTGTATTCCGCATACAGTAGAGAAGACGGAGAGAAACTATTTTAAAGACACTTCGTTCCCAATTTTCCGCCGAATTCTGGAGACGTTGTGTGTTGAGTGGCGTAACTCAACGCTGCGCTTTGCCTCGACACCAGAGCGACGAAATGAAAATATAACCTTCAACAAATATTTCATTTCCTCGAGTGGGGATCGAACCCACAACCAGCCGCGTATACAGTCACACACTTGTGCCCCTGAGCACCGGCTGGCCTCAAGCATCTTTATATAACAGGTAGAAATTATATTCCTTGCATATAAATATTTATTTTGTATAGTTAGATATAACTATACACATTTAATAGTATTTTCCTTTGTACGACGTCGTTAGAACTGCCGTTAAGACAGTGCCAATGAAACCAAGCAAAGCGGTAATGTCTCGCAAACAGTCTTGAAGCTAAATACCCTAAGTATGCGTTCTTACGAGATGTTCTTGTTTGTATTGTACTGGAGAATTTAACTAAACTATTTGATTATATGTTGAATTTGTGTTACATGTATCTAATTTTTTTATAACATTTTTTGTGTATAATAAAGTGTTATTCCACACTTAGGAAAGAAAAATACTTATTTAAGAAGACGTATAAAATTTTGAACATACTTGGACTCCAAGAGGCGTGGGTTCAAAATCCGCTACGTTAATTTTTTTTTGCGTTTTCTTAAGTGTTTTTTTGTAAGCATTCTTTATAAGATCTGCTCAATTAAATGACCCACGTTGTAAATTCAATTATTAAATATTAGTTATATGGCTTTATTTATTTGAATCAGTAAAGAAATATTACATTGCAAGTGCATATGATGCGTTAAATGCAACTCGTGGGAATAATATTACGACATACGTTATAGCGCAACACCGGTGGCATAATACTCTTAGGTATATAGCTATTGCATATATACTTTTTTCAATGAAACATTTTTCCTCTACCTAAGATGGAGAGAAAAAAAAGTGATACGATACCCAATCTTTCACCTCTTAGCTATTTATAGCATTGTTATTTGTAGTTTATTGTTTTTGTCAACATTATTATTTTTATTTGTAGTTTCGTCCTACTTTACCCAGGCTTACTCAAAATAACCTCGAGTCAACACACTCCGTTCCCCACTGTCCCGTTTTGTGTACCAGAGCAGTAAAATAAAAATAATTTAATAATAATTGATCCCTCAAAATCATCTAAATCACAATCATCACGTTTAAAATCAATCAAATATCATGGAAGAAGTAAATTACAAACAAGACGAAAATCCACGACTGCGTAAGCTAAATTAAGCCAAAAACATTCACACCAACAAGACAAATCCAACAACATACCATTTATCATAATCGGTCCACTGGCTTGACAGTTACAAGGGAACAAACGAACGAACATACATACATATGCGACAAAAACATTACCCTCCCTTTGAGCTTCGTCGTCTTCGAGTAAAATGATATTAAAATGCTTAAATATATCTCTTTATTATAAATTTTTAAAAACATAATATATTTACTATATTAGAAAATTCAATAGCAGGCCTTGTAATTTTTGTCACGGTATTACTCTGACAATACGTCAGTGCCACCTTTTGTTAAGCGAAACCTAGCTTTTAGCTTTTAGGTACAATGATTCAGTTTATTTTACTTAAGAAAATTGTTTTAGTCATTTCTTGTTTCCATTTCGAGTAAATATTTCAAAGTCACGAATGAACTTCCAGCTTTGTATATTGTTGTTGATTAATTAATAGAATAGAATAGAATACACTTTATTGCACACAGAAAAACATAAGAAATACAAAATACAGATACCAATAAATAATCTATGTTTTTATTTATTTTTTAGCTTTAGGCTCTATTCTACAAAAAGCAGCAGTGCTAGGACACTCCGTTTACTACGCATCGCCCAATTTTCGAGAAATTACGAACCCGCCACTCTAAAAATATATTTTTTAAATAGTTTTTTTTAATCAAAATTATTTGCTAGTTAGTTAAAAATTCATTACAACAAACTTTATAATTTACCATCGCTTAGATACAAACTAACTTCCAGAACTTCCAGATGAAGTTTATAAATTAAATGTCCTTTTACTCGCTAATAGTCGAGTAAACATTTGTCGATATCCAAATGTGTTAACGGCTTCGCTGTAACCAATTACAGTGATTAAGCATTTCAAATGGTTCGAAAATTTAATTTAAATCTTTAAATTGAAAGTTTCCCTTATTCTACTGTTGAATTCGTTAATTATTTAGGTTTTTCTGTGCGTTTAGTGTATTTGGAGTATTATGAGTTCGATTCCCTCAGAGGCTTGATTATTTTCATTTTCGCTTCAGTAACAGACGTAGCGCGGCATTGATATAGATTATATGCGATCTGTGGAAAATTCGGTGGAAAGTGGAGATCGGAGTGTCTTTACACAAAATTTCCGAACATAGCAGTATTAATATATAGCGTGTTTTTTGTATAGAATCTATGTAATTGTGTGTTGTTGTTTTATTTTGTATCAACATAAAATAATATTATACTTAAATCGTTATAAAAACCTAAAAGTAAGTTGAAATAAAATTAAAATTAATAAAATTTAAATAAATAAGATATTTGAATTGTTTTAAGATATAGATTTTTAGATTAATCAATATTTAATTAAGTGTTCTACACTACACTGTTATACTCATCACGGACATTCATATAATTATGATGTAGTTTTGTAGAAAACTACATCATAATTAAATGAATGTCCGTGTCCGTGTCCGTGTTATATGAGCTTTTAAGAACACGCAAAAAAGTAATTATTGAACAAACTCCGTTTTGCGTGAAGCTATCACGCTGTATCCCGCATGCAGCAGGAAAGGTAGAGGGAACCTAGTGTTAAGACACTGCGCTCTGCACCTTCCACCGAATTCTGTTGGTATTGCGTGTTGAGTGACAAAACTCCTCGACCTCGAGACCAAAGCGAAAAGGTGAAATATTAAACATTTAATTTCCTCGAGCAGGAATCGAACTAACAACCTGTCGCGTTTACTTTTACTTTTTAGTTCTTCATTTCCCAATATGAAACCATGTTTTTAAATTACTTAACATAACACCACAAAAAAAAAAAACTTCTGCACAGGTGGAAATCAAACTCAAAACTATCGTTTCACTTTATAACAAATGCTTTCCACCGAGACAGGCGCGATACATACAGTTTTTCCGTCCTAACCACTTACGAACTATGAAATTTATGTTTATTGCACAATATAATATGTAAGTTAATGAGTACAAAGACATTTTTATCGCTTCAAATAAATTTACTATCGTCATAAAGTTATTTACTTTGAGATAGGTTATGGCCATGCTGCTATATAAATAACCTAGAAGTAATAGCGTAAAATATATTTTTAAACTTCATACGTTATTCAATGATATATTTCTAGATGCAATAGGTAAATTGTATCAATTTGTTAAACTAATTTTTATTTTTATTTTAGAGAAGAGCATTGGCTGTGAGTTCAATTCTCACTCAGGGAATGATTTTTTTAATATTTATAGTTCCTCACTCTGGTAACAAGGCAATTTGCGACGTTGAGTTCCGTCACTCAAGACGCAATACCTAGAGAATTCGGGGAAAGGTGGATAACGGAGTGTTAGACAACAGTTCCCTTTAACTATATGCGGGATACAGCGTGAAGCTAAAAAATCATCTCATCAGTTGAAATTTATATAGAAGAATAGACAGAAAAAAAACCTAAACTGTCGACACTGCGTTCTTCGCTCTACGACTAAATTCGAGTTTTGGAGGTTTTAGTGGATTGACTTGTGACCTCAATACCGTGTTTTGTCTTGGTCAACGGGGGAAAATATATTTTATTACTTAAGTATGAGCAAACGTCTGATGATTTTAAAGGTGTTTGGGTGCCAAAAACCTTTAAAATCATACGTTAACCATAACCGCTCATCAGATTATAGATATTAAACACAAACTGAATGGGATTCAAGTTGGCCACTATCGTATAAGTATATATGCAAGAGCAATTGCCAAATGTTTTTATATAATGACGTTCCAAATTCATCTTTATATATTATCTTTATATATACATTAATTGATGTATAATAAAATGATTTAAAAATTACGTAGGATTTAAATCTTAAATATGTTAGATTATTAAATCAATATAAATCAAATTATTTAAGTATTAGTTAGCTTTTTATTAGTTAAACACACTAATCTCAGAAACTACTCTTTCGAGTTATAAAAATATTTATGTAACACAAAACAACGCGAAACAATATTTCAGATCATTCACCTTCATTATCTAAATGTAAACATAAGATATGCTTTTTTATAAGCATATACTCATTCACTCTGGTAACGAGGCTAAGCGCGGCGTTCCGCAACTCAACACGTAAAGCTTCGGAGGAAAGTGGTAAACGTGTGTGTGTCTTTACATTAGGTTCCCATGTTCCCTCTGCCTACTCTATTATGTGCAAGAAACAGTGTGCAGATAAAAAAATACAAATAGCCTAGTAGGCTTTGATCCTATTACATTAAAAGAGTTTTACTTTTCTAAAAATATCTGATACCATTGAATCTTCACGCCTAGTACTCGTAAATAAAAAATGCGACAAACAACTTAAAATAAAAATTATTCATTATATGAAAGTAGTAATTCATGTATTTAACTTCTCTAGCTTCACGCTGTATCCCGGTTACAGCAAGGGACGTAGTCAGAGAAAACATAGTGTAAAAACATTTCATTCTCCGCTTCCTGCCAAATTTTCGAGACATTGCTTGTTGAGTAGCGGAAGTCAACGCCGTAATTTCTCTTTTCGTTAGCAGAGCGTGAATATGAAAATAATTATTTTCAGTGAAAATCAAACCATTAGTCCGTCAGTCGTTATGCTGCTGGCGACGATGGCCCTTTAAATCATTAAATAAAAATGTATGAATAATCTATTTGTACCCTATTATATATAGTGTGTATGTATATTTTATAAATATAGCTTGCAGTTAACTTAGTGACGCAAAAATGTGGAACATTCAATATTTCGTGTGAATTGTAATTAGTATTTACTATTTACGTAAATTATCGGTGCTTTTGATGTTATGTGGTTAATGATGAAAGACGGACCACACAACAAGTCGATTTTACAATCACACTTTCATAGCCAGAATGATTTTAGCATCAAAACATCTACTTCTCCATAACCTTTTCACATATTATATATACATATATGTATCTATAAATACGTATGTTTGTACATATTACACCACAGCACATTAAAAACACAGCCTGTACACAGCAAATACTGGCTAATTATAAATTATTCACGCACAGTATCGAATCCAATACATTTATGTAACTCCACTTTATGTGGCACGTCACTAAACGTAATCGTTTGGTAGTCGGTTATCGTGGACTGTGTGAACGGTTGTGTTTAAACCGTAAACTTATTCTGTTGAGCGTATTGTGTCATTTTTGTAATTTTATTTTGTGTATTTTTGTGTAGTGGTAAGCAATTTTTTTGTGGGATTTTGCAAGGATTTTTGTGTTATAAGGTATGTTTTTTTGTGTAGGTATAATAGGCTAATAAATATAAAAGTTGAACTGCAGATATTGCAGTTAATTTAAACTATTTTACTATTTTTATTTTTTTTACTTTTTTTTTTTATTGATGAGAAAGAGTTAAAATTGACTAGATTTTTTTATTAACTTCGAATAACCTTAAACATATAAACATGTCTTGTACTTAGCTCTAATTAAGTATTAGGATGTTATTTTGCTTATTCTAAGAGATGAGATGTTATTATATGACATTACATACAATAAGTGTGACTGTAAGCACGACTGGTTGTGGATTCGATCCCCACTCGTGGAAATGAAATATTTTATCAAATTTACATTTTAATTTCTTCGCTCTGGTGTGGAGGCAAGGGCGTAGAGAGATCTCAACGCCGTCCAGAATTCGGAGAAAAGTGGGGGAACGGAGTGTCAAAACACTAGGTTCCCTCTGCCTAAGTTAGTCAGAGGAACAGGGAACGGATACAGCGTGAAGCTGATTTAATTTAATTTTAATATATAATAATCATTGATTTTTTTATTAGTGTATCACCTGACTCTACTTACACAAAACCTGTAGTTATTATCTCTAAAAAAAATTAAATATTATTTAAACGTGTTCTGAGATTATCTCTTATTAATCAAACATTAATAAAAAATATTTTCAAATATGGCAATATTATATTTTTTTATTCAATAAATTTTCTACACATAGCAGGATAAACAGAGTGAAATATTAAAATGCTTTGTTTTCGATTTATGTTGTGATTTGTAATTACGCAGCGTTAAGTTCCACAACTCAACACTCGATGTGTTGAAATCAGGTGGATAAACAATAACGTAGTGCCCTTCTGTCTTAACTCGTACTTGCGTGATAAGGTGTGAAAAAATATTATTCTTACTAAATCGGATTTTGGCTGTCGTTCAAACTTCAAATCCAATTAGATTAAGATTCATAGGAAATTTCTATATTTTTAAAGAAGAATTTAAATAACAGTCAAGTTAAAAAATATTCATATTCATAATACCTTTCTTTCCGCCCTCCAGTTATAGGAGGCCAATAATTAGGGTCGATCACGGCATTTTGCAATTTTCTATATGCACATGCTGGAATGCTAATCTAATATGGCTATAATCTGTTATTTTTTGCGCTTCGGTTTCGTTTGCGTATACTTTACGACTCTAAAATATAAAATCCCATTTCTTCCTATTGCTATAAGAATTTATAGAAACCTGCATGAAAATACATGCGCGTGTATCAAACATAACGGCAACGGAATAATTTTATTTGTACAGATTTGTCAATTATAATGTGATGACGTATTTAAAAAATAATATTTAATCGTGATTTTAAAGTGAAAAAATATTTAATTTCTATTAGGAAGTACCTACATAGTATGTCTCAATGTTTATGCTTAGCAAATATAAAATATAATAATAAATTAATATTGTATATTTTTCGTATACACATTCATTGAGACAACTAGATAGTTAGCTTAAGCTTAAGTTTAGCTGGTTCTTTTTACTATGAAAATAACGCAGCGAATATAAAAATAAAAAAAATACAATTAACATTTTTATATAAGTGTTCTCATTTTATACATTTATACAAAGCTTAAAGAATACTTTCGATCCCATAACTTTAATTAAATTACACAAAACCCTTTAAAATTCCAAAATTCAATTACGCAGACCGCACACTCAACAAAATAGAATTATCGCACTCTCGACAAGATAATACGTTCAACCGTAAACATTATAAATGAATTATATGTGGTGTATCAGAATAAAAGTGTCCTACCTCAAGAAAAACGAGATTTTTTTTGCCTGGACACGCATCACGCGGTATCCCGCACATAGCATGATATGCAAAGGAAACCTGGAAACCTAGTGCTAAGGCACTCCGTTTCCATTAACACACTTCCGTTGCTCGCTTTTTGCCGAATTCTCAAAGTATTTTTAGTCGTTGTCTTTTATAGTAAAGAACAGTTTGGACAATGCTGAGTTGAGTTCCACCAACACCTGAGTGGTGTCACCACCTAATAAAGTTATTTGATCCTATCCTGCTACACCCAGAATAAAGTATGAAGCTAAAAAATATTTATATTGTTTTTAGAAAAAAAAAATTGTTTTTACTTAAGTGATACATATCGCCTTAAATGAGTGTTTAAGGCGATATGTATCATATTTATGTGATACTGGTTACGCATTTTTCGAAACGAAATATCTCAATTGAAACGTGAGGGACACGATCTTTATAAATTAATTGAAAATGTATATTTATATATGTTTGGTTGTATAAAAAATAAATTACATTACGATTCTTTATGATTAAAATTTAATGCTTTAACCAACTTTAAAACGGATGAAGATCAATTTGAGTGTTTTTTTAGGGTTCCGTATATCTAAAGGAAACAGGGTACACAGGATACAGGATACTTCTCGTAGACGTACAATTATGAAATTTTTGACTATGTGAGAACTTACAAGTAAAGAGAAAAATCCGAAGTATAAATTTATAGGTATTTTATAGAAAAAAAATATTACAAGCTTGTAATTGAAGTTAATTTCATATAAAATGAGTGCATACGTTCGCAAACTTAAGTTTGTTAGCTTCGAACTGTACTTCCCGTTGACATAAAATCCAGAAATTGGTTCAGAACTCGCATCTGATCGCTTTTTGAAAAGTGAACACACATACAAGATGTGTATTCACTATTTTCTCAACCAAATACGGTATAAATGCATTAAATAATTGGTATTTGCTTAGTGTGTGTTGTTTTTTTTAATATTTCAGGTGATTGATTAGCAGAGAAACTCAATAAAGATTTTATAAGTCGAAATAACAATAAATTTCATTATAACCAGATGGCACTCAAACGCGTAAAATTTTTAAAATATTTAAACATAAAAAAATTAAGCAGCTTTAAATCTAGTTAAAAATAAATTAAAAGCTTCTCAGAGTTTAATAGCTACCCATTACGATCTCGATGTTCAATTAATTATAATTGCGATTTACGACCCCTAAACTTGGGATAAGCCCTTTGAAATGTACCTTGAGTTTGAGATGTGATGGTACCGGTATTTATTGTAATAGATAGCTAAGACACGTATAATGACAACTGCTGCCATGTTTAATTGGAATTAATTTTACGGGTAGACAAGGTGCAGCGTTGAGTTCCGCGAGTCAACAAGCCATGTAAATTGGATGGAAAGTGAGAAATGCTAATGCGACACTCACTCCGACTGTAGCATTAGCATTTCTCTGCAAACAGCTACGATTTGCGGGAAAAGGGCTGCTAAAATTGTAAAAAACCGGACAAGTGCGATTCGGGCTCGCCAAACTAGGGTTCCGTACAAAAATTGGAGGTCTCGAAATTTTTCTGAAATTCAAGCGTAGCTTAGCTAGAGCCCTTTCATCTGATACCTCATTTGAACTAGCCGCTTTAATATCAAATTTTGTCACCCTTTTAAGGCTATTATTTTTAGAATTTAATCCAAATGTGTAATTTTTAAGATTTTTTCTGAACCTGTAGATGCTAGCCAAATTTTATAATTCTAAACCAACTTACTGTCAATCAAAAAAATCAACTAACATTACTCTCTTATAACGCTCCCCGCGTTCAGTACAATGACGCGTTCAGGATGCTGTTGGGGCTACCTCGATACTGC
>DWAN01001400.1:0-18017 GCA_018230445.1 Heliconius hewitsoni | reverse complement strand
ACTAAGTTCCCTCTGCCTACCCTGCTGTGTGCGGGATACAGCGTGAAGCTTATTTTTTTTTCTTTTTTTATAAAAATTATAACAATCCGGAAGTACAAAAAATGTAACAAAACCAACTATGAAAAAATCCTAAAAAACCTATTAAGCATAATTCTTAAAATAAGGAGATTAACACACTCAACATAGCAACACTGGCAACCGTAGCGTAGCTGTAGACCCCGCCTAGTCGCTACGACGCTACGCCGCTACGTTATACGTGCTACGTAAGCAATACACTGGATTACACATACATACACACATATTTTTTTAAGCATATTATTTGTGACCCGCCCTCGTTTCATGTAACTTTTTTGTATCAACACACACCAACGCTAGATTCTCTTTGTACACAAAAAGAATCTAGTGTCAAGGCACTATGTTCTACACCTTAATCTATCAAGTGTTGGGTAACTTAACGGCGTACCTACTTTACATTTGTATAACTAGTCAATGTAAATGAAAAATGTTTTTAAATATACTTGAGATTGAAATCACAACATTCGTGCGTTTATGATGTCAAGTAATCATTTCTCCATTGTGGCAGACAGAGCGCTATGTGGAGTTCCACTACTCAACACATAATGTTTCAAAAATTGTGCGAAGCTAAAAAGGAAATGAGTGCGTATACCCGCAAATTTAAGTCTGTTAACTCTTATAAGTTGTAGGTACCTCGTGTTGCCCTACAATCCTGAAATTGGTACAAAGTCTTGGTGGGGAAGTCCGACTCGCACTCAACCAGTTTTATTTTATTTTATGATTTTTTGCAAAAGTATACAGTACATGCAGATATTATTTTCTTTAAAAAGCTTGAAGACCTCTTCCATATGGAGACTATTAATAGGTCATCCGAGGTCTCTCTCTGCCTCTCTTACCGCTCACTCTTAATTCATAAATCTGTTTTGCCATTCTTTCATCACTCATTCTCTCAATTTGCCAAAACACCTGATCAGTTCCTGCTCCTTCATTTTCACCGCGATCATCCTCGCCAGTTTAAATATATTATTTTATGATTAGAATCCAGTGACAAAATATTCCTTTCTCTAAAATTTATCAGTTAAATTAATTTCAAAACGCTACGTATGTTATTGGGAAAATAAAAAAAATAAAGAAAAATGTACCCATTAGTAAATGAAACTCTTTGACCGGATTAATCGTGTACATTTTCAACGTTTTGCAGCAACGAAACACGATTATTCCGGTTAAACAGTTTCGTTTAAAATGTGCAAAAATCAAATATTTTATTCTATGAACCGAAATACCGAATTTTTCCAATATTGAAACACATGTTTGTATCTAATTCATAAGGGAGTAACATACAGATACGTTACAAAAGTTAATAATCTCATCGTTTTGGTCTCGGTACATTAAAGCAATCGAGTTCGCCAGACGCACCCCCAGAGACTTATTTATATGGGGTGGTGATAAATTAGTAATGCTTGTTATTATTAAGTTCTCGAATTCTGGTAAAAAAAAATAGGACAAGGGCGAGTCGGACTCGCCCACGAAGGTTTCCGTAAAAAATTGGAGGGCTTAGGTTTGTCTGAAATTTAGGCCAGAGCCCTTTCACTTGAACTAGCGGTGTTAATACCAAATTGCCTCCTTTTCAAGACGGTTATTTTTTAGAAATTAAAAACAAATCTAGTTTTCAGTTTTTTTCTTAAAATATTAGTACATGTAGCTAAATTTTATAATTCTAGGTCAACCGGAAGTATGAATAATGATGAACCCTATGAATTTTGATTCCCTTGCTATCAAGGGATTATTGTCGAAATACGTGGTTTTTTGGGATATAAACGGCCATATCTTTTTTTTTTGAAGAACGGATAATTCCTTAAAAAGGTACGGAATCCTAAATACCGGCTTTTCTTTATAGGAACAGAAAAAGAATAAACATTGAAATCTTAACCCTGGGTTCATTTTACCTTGTGTGATACAAAAGAGCGAACTTAAATATTTTCGAACAGCCTATATGTTTTCGAAGGGGAGCAATCGCCTGCCACACCGTTATAGGAGAAATCTCATCTCATTTTTACGCGACAACATTATAACAATGTCATTCTCATTTCCTTTATTAAAATAAATGTTTTATATTAAACATAAACTATTTCTCATACTATGAGTAAGTTAACTTTAACTATCTGTGGTTGATCTAACGCATTGGCGGGAAAAAAATATCTATTCTGTCATGTTCATTGTAAGTATCTCCTTACTAGGTTCCCTTTGTGTACCTTCCTTTTCGGGAAAAAAGTGGCAATTAAATTAGTTTCCATTGAATTTCAAAATTAATTTAAAATTACATTTTAATATAACTATTGAAGTCTAGCCGTTTTATTATGACATGAAAAAATCCGCCCCTAAACTAAATGTAGGGGTGAGACAAATCTTTTGATATATCGGGCGGCGAAACCCTCTCGCAAATAATAATTTAAATCGCAAATAATAACTTAAAGCAACTATTGCATTTATAAGAATAATCAGAGAAAAGGCAAAATTACACTGTCGCATACACGTTACAATGTTCAGCACATATAAAGTAAGATTGAGTGGTAAGAGAGGCATAGGAAAACTTCAGTTAACCTTCAAGGTCTCAGTATCGAAGATATAGAATGAAAACCCCTTAAGGACATGAGGATCTCCCGAAAGTCACGTATGGGGAGGTTGATGGCAGTAGACGAGGCACAAAAGGTTCGGGCGAGACCAGACCAGATGCGTTTTGTGCTTCATTCTCACTATTGGATATTATGATCTACGGCTAGAGACAAAGAGTGAAGTTAAAGAAAGTTCTGCGCTTTTTGCTCATTATGAGCATAAAGGTACTTTAGTTTTACCAGAGGGGATATACACATATTGGGGAGCGGCAATGGTGAATTTTATATTAAAGACAGGCTTATAAATATTAAAAGTATTTTAGTTTATCCTGTCTAAAATAATAAGTAAAATTGACATGAAGAATTTATTAAAAAGCAATTTATTAAAAAGCAAGACGAGACTTAAAAATGAAAGTGGCGAATAAAAATCCATTTGAAAAAACTAACTAACATAATTCACGTTATTACGGTAAGGATTATAAGCAAAGTTTCAGAAAACAAAATAAAGTAAAAAATTGATAATAAAATAAAGAAATAAAATAAAATAAAAAGAAATTGATAATAAAATAAAATCGTGATAGTGTTTATAGGATATTTGAAACTACGTTGAAATTTCACCATATTTATTAATTGGTAAATTTTGATATCAACGTAATCTCGTAAATGATTTATTTATTTTGTCAGCATCTTTTCACGCTGTATCTCACATAAAGCAGGGTTCTGCGGGTGATCTAGTGTTATAAAGTCCGTACTTCACACACGGCGCTGTGCCTTGTGAAAAAATAGGGACTGATTCATTACCCGGCTAGGTCACTAATATCTATTGATTTCTTAAATGTTATGACATTTAAAGGATTCTAGCGCCATCTTTACAACCAAATGTCAATTAAAATGACAGTTTGCTACAAAGTAACAAAATATAATGCTAAAACCTTTTGATAGATGGCGGTAGAAGCTAGTGCTGCGAATTTCCAAAAATGAGATCGATAATACATTGTGTTGTAATACTTTATCGATTTCCATATACGGATTATTTTTTTTTCTATCGGTTAATGAGTATATTTAATGAAATTGATGTATAAAAATTGTTAAAAATGAATAAATGACTTTTCACCAAAATTACTATAGATCTATGAATCCAGATGATGCCAGTCGTGGCACAGTCTTAACACTAGTTTCACTCTGCCTACCTTATTGTGTGCGGCATAAAGCGTGAAGCTGATTTATTTTTATTTTTATTTATCTATGAATCAAAATGTAATATATTCTTATTTATTTTACAGCAATTATATTGTTCGTTTTAGTAAAAATATATTTAGAGTTTTGTTTATTTCCTTTTGATTTCAATTATTATATCTAATGAAAAATTAATCAAAAATTAACAATTTACCGAAGTAATTATTCAAAGTGTTACATCTATTATCAACATTAGCATTCGGGGTCATCATACTGTGAGTCACGAAAACGTAACGGTCGGTTCTCTATTCACATGGCGTAATTAATATTCTTCATCACAAAACACTGTTAATGGAATATATTACATAATTAAAGGTTATGATGATTTGAGCTGCATAAAAAAGATATAACATTTGAAAAGAAAATCTTTTCCCTAAATTATTATAATAGATTTTTTTTCCATGAGCACATACGGTAAGCAACATATTACTAACTATTATTATTATCTATTATGAGTTCTTATTACTCAGAGAAATGGTAACATTTAAATGTTTTCGCACTGTCCGCATTGTCCTGGTGCTGTTAATTACACTGAAACAGAGCACTGCACTTTAAAATGCGAGAAATGCGTGAAGCTAAAAATATTAACAATTTAATGCATCAAGCTACATATGCTTCACAGAAATTGGTCCATTCATGGCTATATTTAGAACATTTCGAACAACAATCTTTGTTTTTCTGTTAACCTGACATTGACTAAGCCGGGTTATAAGGAATATTGTTCGATGATTTATGGATGATTCACATAAAAATGTATTTATGAAGTAGGTGTTCATATTAGCTATTTCTAATTTGTGATATTTAAATGAATTTTATTACTTAATCATTATACATTAAAATGAATTAAAAATTCTATATTGTTGCAAGTTTGTAGAATATTAAAATTTCAATATAGTTTTAATCTTCTATATGTTTACGTTATTTATTAGAAAAGCTGATAAATTAAACAATCATTGAATATTAATTTGCTTTGTTACGGTATTGGCTTCTGTCGACCAGCACGTAATGTTTATCAAGTGACCTAAAAGTAGTACGTAAATTAAATTATACCTCTATTTTAATAGTAAAGTTAATAAAAATATTAGATAAAGTTACAGATTGGAATCACAAGCAATACCAGATAAGAAAAAAAAAACTGCTTAGCACAATTTTTTAAAGTGGTTCCAAGAAATGTTCTTACTATAGTAATGACTAAGTGGTGTCCACAAATATATTATATACGCCCTGTCGCGTACCGCTAATTTTTTTTGTGAGATCAACATGCTTGATGTATGTACCTAATGGTCGGTTAAATTGACAAATTTGAAACTATGTATTTAGGATTTAATGTCAACGGAGTACAGTTGTGTATTTGAGTGAATATTTGCGGTTCATTTTTCATTCTATCACAAACATTAAAACTCGGCGGAAAATTAAGAATGATATGATATATCATTAAGTTCTCTCATTCTATCCTTCTAAAACGAACAGATTTGACGATAAAATCGATCTAACTAATAATCAGTGAAGATGGCATTTTTATTATTTAACTATCTAGAATGGCTAAACGTAACAGGTTATCTTAAAAAGGTATGTATATATATTTACTACCAGATAACCTTATTTTACAATCACATAATGATAATGATACGGAAAGAGATTAATGCCGTAATTAACCGTTAAATATAGCATCTAGCATATTAGCATATTATAATAATATTTTACTCATGAAAATTACTATAAACGTTTACTTTTAATAGCTCATAAATATTTATATATATAAATAAAATGCGTATCATAAATAACTTTTCTTAAATTAATATGATTTTAGGCATATATAGCTCTTCAAATATATAAACAAATAATAAATGATTTGAGCTTAAATCCTACAAACTGGGGAAATTGAGTTAAAATAAAGCAAACTGGCTATAATTTACTATATTTCCAGATTGTAAATATTGCGTAAAGTAAATTTGATCAAGAATGATAATTAATAAGGAAGTGAATTCCAAAGCTAGCTGCCTACAGACCATTGATCTAAACTTTCGCAAGTCTTGACTCCCACACATCGTGGTTCAAGTGACACTATTATAAACGATCACAATGAATTGCTCTTAAATGGTTTTAATTGGACTACAAAAACTACGAACATTTTAACATCGTTTAAAGAATTAATCACACACTTATAATCGAAAATAACAACAAATTAACAGAAATACATTCAGGCACTTTTACCAAATATAGATATATGAGATAAAACCCAAATGGTTTTGATTTTAAGGACTACTTCTTAAAAATATTATGACATTGAAGATTTATATAATTATAAGTTGTTCATAAAATAGTGAATTCATAATATAGTTCTACAATAAATAATCAACTTTCATATTTTTTTATGAATTTATGCACAATTAAGGCTATAGTATAGTTAAGTAGTATTAGAATAACATATAAATTTATTTAATGTTAATTAAGTTGAAACACATTTAAAACCTACAAAAACAACATATAATATAATCAATCAAACAAAAACGGTTACAGTATTTGTTTGGGACAATTACAAGTTTACGATCTATACGAATTCTTGTTAAAACTAACCCGAGATTTTATGATGTTCGTTCAGGATAACAACAGGACGGTACAAAAATAGTGTGTTTGAGGTGAATGATCCCAGTTTTAATGCTCTCGTAAAACAAGATCGAATTAACGTAGTGACGCAACATTCAGGAAGCAATAAATGTTTTCAACATATGAAAAATTTAGTCTTTTTGCATGCATGTAAAAAGGGGCAGGACTTTTTTAACTGTCTGGTTTTTTTATGTTCTTGCTGGGATTAAATATAGTACGCATAATTTGGAGCCAAATTCAAGTGCCATTCAAAAGAAGATTTGGTTTGCAGTGCTTAAAATACTACTCATAATGTATATTATATATGTAAGTGTAGCACGCACTGTGTGTGAATTCAACTATCATTCTTAGGAACGTATCTGTTTCTTTTTGGTTCATTATGATAAAGTGCACGTAATGTCTTTAAAACGGATCAGATTCTGGAGAACAGACCTTAACCCTCATCATACTTTCCACCTTACAAAAACAGCCTCCAATAAAACAATATTCACGTATGTGGTACTTTATTTATCAAAACGACGCAATACGCAACACAACGAGTATAAACTTCAAAATTTATCAAATCGAATGTTAAAGTGAAATATTTTCACATTTAATGAATACGTCGCGGCTAAAGCTACAGTTGGTTAACGTGATGTAATCGTATTGCCTTGCCGGAGCCCTTTGCAAAGGTAAGGCTCATTGTGACCTCCTTCACTAAATATGGAGAGTTTTGTGAGGCCACCGAGACTTTTTATTACAAGATAATTATTTTTCTCAATTTAACCTCGTCTCCGATTCTTTAGTTTTTTTACAGAAAGGACGTTGCTAAGCGATGTTGCGTTAATTTTTAAAATTTCTGTACATTTAGAATGGAAACTGAATTAGACCGTTATCTTATTTTATTTTCATTTCTGTGATAAACTAAACAAAAAAAAATTTCAAATTATCGTTTATGTTATATTGGTAAAATATATCTTAAAAGAACTGATAATTCAGTTTTACTACGGTATGCAATTAACAAAAAACAACTTAAAAATACTTATTAGAAAGAAAAAATACATACAATTTTAATTTAATTAGTATTTAGAAATCAGCTTTAAAGATAAGGAGAGAAAGTAATGAAATCGATTTCGACATGAGGTTATGAGCGTTTATAATTTAGCGACTCTTGGGTGGGCCGTCCGATCAGATGTACTCAATTATTAAATTATTTTATTTTCTTTAGATCCTTTACTTTCCCGTTAGTGTAGGGGGAGGGAACGTTCTCTAAACTGAATACTATACATCCCAGTTTCTATATTACGTCTATTTTAAAGCCACGCATCTATTAATTAAATTAAATTAAACATTCAAATTAGTCTTAATGGTAGCCGAATTTTCAATTGATGTGTACATTTAGAAACTTTTCGACTGCACCTCTATCACGTCACCAAATTTATATACATTGCTATCAATTAAATCATTTGTATCAAGACAAGTCTCGGGTCTGCCCACACTCTTCTTCTGTCGTTTACTTAAAACTACACAAGACGGTACGTTTCTCTCGAAATAGTGTTAAAATTAGAATATCCGTTCGTCAGTTCTTAGACGAAATGCGTTTAGTATGATGTGGTAGTGTACTTGTCGTAGTCCTTTTTGTGTATTCAAGCGAATATTGCGAGTAATCTAGTTTAAAAATTTGTTCAATAATGTGTTTAAATATAATGTGTTTAAATATAATGGTAATAAATAATATTTAATTAAAATTACGGTACGGTAGGTACGTATTTATAACGGATTTATTCAATTTGAGTAATTTTTTAACTTGAATATTTAAAATTCGACTCCCATTAACATGTTTCATCAAATAAATATCAATCAATTTTAAAGTATTTAAATTAATACTCTCATTATCTGTACAGTCATTTATCTATAAGCAAAAAATCAAAGATTCTGTTTTTTGTGAAAAAATTAAGTACTTTCATCCAATCATTATTTTAATTTTAGCGAAAAAATTAAAATAATGGTTGGATGAAAGAGATTTTATAATTTCACTACTCTAATAAACATGCATAACAAAAATTAACTTTAAATAGTTTCTATGTAACAGACTACCATATGCAGGACTGAGACTACTTAAAACGTAAACATCAAGCGTAAACACCAAGTCTAATGACTCACAATGACGAAGTTTTCATTATCATATCACAACCACAAGCATACGTTAGTTGCAATCTGACACTGGAAGCTATTTGTCGTTTAAAACGTACGCGTACTGAGCTGAACTAAACTTTTATTGTTATTATTTATTTACATTTACATATTTATTCAAGGCTGTTTTAATGAGTGAACGCGAGCAACGCAGCCTGGGCTTGCGTACAAGATAGTGCGTATTTTCCTCAACGGTGAGAACAAAGGGAATTTATTTGCAAATTTATTTAACACTTTCCAAACGGTTACCAGCCTGTTGATCTGGGCACGTGAACGTCGCATATGTGAAAACGAGACGATGCGAGCGATCGTGGTGCGCGTGTAAAAAAATCGAATCGAATGCAAAAATGATTAAAAGGAACGGTGATAATGTATTTGCGATCGCGTCGAGCAACAATCAGTGTCAAGGCGGCCGGAGCGCTGTCTCGCTCTGCGGCGCCGCCACGAGGATCCCGCGAGCCACTGCCGCCAGGATGACGCAGCCCGACGCGCATCACAACACCAAGGAGGCCAACATTGCCCTCTCGACCTACGTGGAGAAGTGGAAGAGCAGATACGAGGATGCCGAGAGGAAGCACAAAACGTACCTCCTCAAATCGGAAAAAGGTTGGTACTATTCATTTGAATTCAGAAATCTTTAATTTTTCCCACTTTTTTGTGAATTCACCGCGCATGCTCCAGTTGGCCGGGTCGTATGCGAACGAAAGTGCGAATGGTAAATCCTAGTCTCGTATTTGTCGGATTATGATAGACGATAACCTGTTGCTTACACATTATATATTCTTAACTTGTACGGCTCTGAGATAAAAAGTTCTCAAACTTTGTGTATGAAAGCCGCGCCTTCTAAATTATTATTTTAAAGTAAACATTATGTTAAACCCGCGTCAGATACGGCTTTATAACTAGATATCATTACTACTGCGCAATACACCTGGCGTAATTTACCTTCGGTCTGTAAATGATAACTTTACGTTCTCCGACATTACAACGCTTTTGAATGAATTTCGATATTTTTTTAAAATAAATTTGTAAATCGATTAAAATTTTTCAACACTATTCACGTCACATTTTTCTTAATGTCAAAAATAATGTAAAAAGTGATTGTTATTATTTACGTCACATTTTTATTAATGTCTAAAATAATGTAATAAGTGGCTATTATTATTATGAATAATGTTATTATTGGTTTATTCTAAACATATTTCGTTGAATTTGCAGCATTATTCAAAATAAAAAACAACTAATATTTTGTATAAGTGAAAGGGGTGAAAATATGACAATAGTTCATCTACAACCACAACTATAGTAATTTACAATATAATAATCGGTAAATAATTTGTTTTTATTAAAACACTATATAATAAAAACTACAAAGCTTATAAAACAAGCTGATCCAAAAAACTAATTTATATATCCAAATATTATCATTTTAAAAATTTCATTTTCAAAGTACAGGAAATTCCACTTATTAAATTATTTATTATTTCATTTAATTTTACGAAACGCCTGAATAATGATGATAATTTCAACTTATTTTGTAGCAGCCATGTGACTTAAGTTATTTTAGTTGACACTGCAGTAATTAAAATTTTGTTTATATAACATGTAAATGTACACTTCAGTAAACAATTTTATAATTTCACTTATAGGAAGTAAAAGAATGTCATTATAACAATATATTTAAAAGAATGTTACAATATGTTTAAAGTATAAATTACTTTTAATAGAGTTTATTAAAAGTTAACAAGCTATGTAAATATATATGAGGCTATCATGATACACACCATAAACACAAAAGTTATGGGTTTGATTCCCATACAGCCAGATAAATTATTTTAATTTGTATGCTCTGGTAACAAAATAAGGTATGGTGTTGAGTTCTGCCACTGAGCATGCAATGTCTCAAAACTTGGGTGGTGTGTTAAGAACAAAGTGTCCTAACACTGGGTTTCTTCAGCTTATCCTCTTGTGGAGCTAAATACCAAGAATTGGTAAACATCTGTATTCTGATTTGAATTGTCTATATATGTCAAACTTTGTTGACCTCTTGCATATAAAAGAAGGCCTTTTAAGTATTATTTTTATTGGTAAAAAGGTACAAGGCAACAATCCTTAATTTGACTAACAATAAATATGTTTGAAGTTTTTTGTTTACTTTAACAGATTTTATTATTCAAATTGATTACTATGGATATGACCTAGTCAGACATATATTTTTTCAACTTTTTGTAAATAGTTAGCTATATATGTGTTATTTTACCTCCTACTTAAATAAGGCTTAAAATTAGACATCCCTCTTTTTATTTTTTAAGGAGATGGGGTGGGATTATTTCAGATATTTGGATTGTCTTTATCTTTATTATTAACTTAATATTACTTTGATAAATGCTGAAATTGTACTAAATAACAATATTTTATTAATATAGACACTAGTTATAATTTTTTTGAATCTTTTATTTTAAACTATTTAGTTGCTGTAATATCCCTTTGTTTGCTATTATTTTATGTTTCAATAAAATATGTTAGTTTTGCTAAGAGTATAGTTAGTAACACAACCCATTTACTTTAAAATATGGCCTATTTACAACAAACAAGGACAATCTCGAATAATAAATATTTAAGCCATAATGATTCAAGCCATTAACTAATGTTTGTACGCATTTAGAGAATGACAATGACTTTTTTGTGGTTACTTATGTATAGTACATATTATAGCTAAAATGCATTTAATATATCTAAAATAATAACAAAGAATTTAATTTTGATCCTTATATGGGAGAATGATTTATTAATGTTTCCGTGCACAGCAGTAAGCAGAGGGAACATTGTGTAAAATCACTCTATTCCCCACACACTACCTAAGTTTTATAAAGTGTGATGCTTTAAATTAGTTATAACAAAAGTAAATAAAAAGTAAAGTAGTTTCATACTAATATGGACCGACCATATTAATATGGTCTAAAATACTTTACTATTCCCACTCCAGCTATGTGTTCCATGTCTTTTACACAAAAAGATTTCTTCATAACTAAAGTCAGCCTTTCTCTGAACAATATCTCTAAATTTGTCCAGTTGATATAACTCCATCATGCAAAGGATGCCTGGAAGAGATTGCTTTAAGCGATGAAGTCCCCATGTACTGTTTTTTTTTTAATTTGTATGTTATTTTGTTTTTTTTAATCTGCAAAAAAGTATATTTATTATTATTATTATGTCAGTGTACAAGTCAAATCTGCTATCTTTATGATTACATATTTATAAAACAAGCCGCTTAGTTTATTTGCTTCTTCTTTCAAATGATGCAGCAGGTTTTAATGCAGTTTTGGTGGTATAATATTTATGCTTACTATATTATTAGTTGTCATATATGGTATTTTGAAATAAAATAGATTTGTTTAAATATATATTTTTTAGTTTAACACAGTTTTAAAATTTAAAAAAATCTTTACCTTCTAATTTATAATTCATATACATAGTTATAATTGAGTATCTCGCAGTGGCAAAAACGTGTGGCTGTGCGACAGATGTGTGATAGACTGGTAACGAGGAAAAGCGAGGCGTTTAGTTCCGCCACTCAATATGCAATGCCCCGAGAAGTCGGCGGTATGTGGAGAACTAAATGGGAACGAAGTGTTTTAACACTGGGCTGGGCTGGCAGGTTCCCCCTGCCTACCCTGTTATGTGTGGAGTACATCGTGAATGTGTCAAAGTGAAAAAACACTCCGTTCTCCACGTTTCGCCCGAAATTGAAATACTGCATGTATATTATGAAAAGCAAAATTCAACGCCGCGCTTTGTCTCGCCAGAACGACAAAATGAAAACTGTAACTCATTCCCTTGAGTGGAGCCGAACCTATAATCATCACGCTTCCAATCAGATCCTGCCCCATGGCACCATGGTGACCTTAATTCTACTTCTATATAGCATTAATTTGATTTTTGTGTTCCAACTCAAACTACCCTACTTTGCACGATCTTCAACACAAACTCAAATGTTAGGGAAGGGTTATATTAATTTTATTTATTTTCCAGAAAATGTACAGATAACAATGTACGAAACGATTCAGAAAAAAACATAATTTCAATAACGTTATATTGTAAAATATTTATCTAAACGCATTTGTCAGATAAGATAAATTATACAATCTAGAAGAATATTCCATGATAATTGTCACAATCTTAATTAAACGCCGTTGTCGTGAAAATAGGAAGTATGACTGTGGATGCGATGGTTGTGGGTTCGATTCTCATCCGGATTTTTCTTCGTCACCCAACACGTGATATCAGATGAAAGAAAAATGTTAACTATATATTCCAGCAACTCCTAAATATATGTTGATGTATAAATAAGTCTTATATACTTAATGGAAGTATTTAAATTAATATAATACATTCTTAATTTTCAGCATTGCGTGTACGGCGGAACCTCGCTTTGTATTACCAAATCAACCTATAATAAAAAATATGAAATATTTGACAATGTAACATTATTCTAAGTATTATTTACACTAGTGGCCCATTGATCTGTTATCCAATATGTCAGGTACAAGCGCATTGTACTGTATCGATACGCATTAATGGCCAACCGGGAGGATAAATCCGAAGGTGTAATATCTCGTATCAAATTTATTATCCTTGGCTTATATGACCATCTCATATGGTCTAGTTAAGGTTATGAGAACTATAATTTACTTTATAATCCTTTGATCTCGAGATAGGGCAATTATATAAGTTCTTAGTCTTAAGATAGGGTATTTTTATAAAGGATCTCTTTGTAAAATTTATTAGTTTTAATGGAGATAATCGAGTGTTCTTTAGATTATGGTAATTTTCGATGTTATGTCCGACTTTAGTCATTTGTCAAATGACTTTGTAAGCTTAAAAATAATCTTAGAACGCTTTTATGTTGAATATTTTCTAAACATCTTTGTTTATCTAGTCTTAATGACTTACACAGTATGTATACTTCTCTCAAGTAAGTCTGTAGTTAAAAGTATATATCGGTCTGGATTGGTCTGATATGATTTTATTATTTTTTGTTAGAAAAATAATATTTGGCATATGCATGGCTTATAAAAGGCTAAAAAATCCTTCTTCCTGGATATTTATTCTAAATTGATTGATGAAGAATGATGATCGCTATAATCTATAGTTTGGGATTTAAATTGTAAATCCCAAGTTTTTCCACAAATAACCTAAAGCTTACCGTAGCGTTTGGCGCTCCATTCTCTCTAGCTAAGTTTCTACCCTATTAGGGTATGGATAAAATTTGAAACTAAAAAGAAAAGAAACAAAAACCATAATAACTAAATGTAGATAAAAAAAATATATTATTGGTGCAAGTTTTGTCTGCCTCACTGCCTAGAAATGGAATAGCACTTTTCATTTCTTTTTATTTTTTTCATGTAACGTGTATCTGTTGGTAGACCTCATTAAAAAAATTAAGCTTTTGTTCTTCCCACCAGCAAAACGTGAGCATGATGATCTGCAGCGCCGCTACAACATCGTCACAGAGGAACGCAACCACTTGGAAGCCGAGCTTAATGACAGGGAGAAAGAGCTCAACAAGCTGCGAGCTGTATCCGAGAAGCTGTTCAAGGAGTACCAACAGCTTAAAAATAAGCATGAGATCGATACTGGAGTTATGCAGAAGTAAGTGATTTTTCTCTATACCTTCACGCTGTTTCCCACATGTAGCATGTTAGGCAAAAGGAGCCTGTAAGACACTCCGCTCGCCATTTTCCGAATTTTGGAGGCATTGCGTGTATGGAGGAACTCAACACCTTTTTTTCTTTTCAAATGTAGAGAATCATGTTTTTATCACATTTCTCTCCTAGTCTATTTCTCGATATGATAGAGAAAGTACGACGTTAGGTTCCGCCTATAATACCACGATAAAAGAGAAAAAATAAAGTAATACATCCCTCTGCCCTTTGCCACCTCACAAAACGAAAAATTTGCATAAATTTCAATGAAAAAATAAAATTACAACCTTCCTATTTGTATTACGTTGCGTCAAACTCGTCCAAATGGAAAATTGCCTACAATTAGTAGAAGGGAGACGAAATGAATTGTTAATGACTTGGGGACACCATATGGGGAAAACTCTAAAGAAACCTACATACCATTATGGCATCTAACTCTGGTTCATAAAGTCCAAATTCGCTTTGTTATATATAAATATTCGTTCATTATTAAAAGGAAAGAGTATTATTTATGTATACTAATTAACATTAAATATAATAATTTAGTACAGAATGTAAGTTTAGTCATACTAGACATTTTTTTGTCAGTTTTGTCATGCCCTTTTGTTTTTGTTGTTAATGTTTTGGCAGGCAAGGCTTTTATGATGGGAAAGTTGCTATTTAACGAATAGATTAGAAATTCAAAGAAAATCATTGACTCGATCATATGTCATAAAATGAAAAAATATATAAATAGACGGAAATACTGGAAATTTGAATTAAAAATCGGAGCTTTTCATAATAAACATTGACACAATGAGAATCAACAACCATTAAACATGGCTAAAGTGTGACAATTTTACAAGTTACAATAGGAAGCGGTCTAGTCATAATAAAATCAATACCTTTAGCTTTCAAAAGAATGAAAATGAAATGTAAAAAGATTACATTTGAGGCTTCACCCGCATGGTCAAATGGAAATAACTACTATACCCCACTTCGGTAAATGGAATATAAGACACAAAAAGATTTTATCAATCTAAACAACACCAGTAGTTTCTGGGATAAGCGCATGCTAGTTTCTGATATAAGCATGCGCTTAACCCAGAAACTACTGTTGTTCTTATTGTTGTTCTTGTTATTGTTGTTGGTCAACCACACAAACTCTTTAGCTAAATAATTTAAGTCTACGCATAGATTTTTATAGAAAAAGTCGGGATGAAACGCTAGTGTATATTTTTAAATATATCACAAGCATTTCGCAAGCAATTTGCATTGAGTTAGAAAGTATGAATTATTTATGTAAGCGTTATACCGATATTGACTCGATATTATAATTATAAACTAAATTTCACTTCTTACGGTCGCATCTTCCAACCATTAGTGTTCTTTTTATATAAAATATTTTTATATGTTTTCATTATGGCCTTAGGCTGTTATTTGGAATGCCCGATAGTGTTAAGTGTTATCTGTGTTTATAAAAAAGTAAAATTCAAGTTTTTGGATGTGTGTGAGTGTGAAATTGAAATCGAAATGTAAGTTTTGATTACTATTTTGAATATAATTTTTTATTTAAAATGACAATGAAAAATTTAAAAAATATATTATACATTTGTATTTTTTAAATAATTATTATTATTTTTACCTATTATATTGAGAAAATTACATTTAAAAAATCCTGGTTATTTTTGCGGGTGCTGTTCGTTTTTTTAGAGCATAGCTTTTATTTTTTTTAGAGGTTTCCGGTGTCATATCTCGGGACACTGGACAGTCCCGTTTTAAACGAGACGCCTGCCTGGTCACGTTAAGTATATACCAGCATTGCAAAACATTTTATATGATGTGATATTATAAGGGTTCTTTTTTTCCGCAAAATGTACGGAACCCTAAAAACGATTAGTTAATTATGTGTTTTATACGTTCCGCTTTCAGCGAAAGAATCTCATTTTACCTAAAATGTTTAAAAATTCCTCTGTTCCCCTAAATAAACGAAATTAAAAATAATTCTTTAAGAGACTTGATTTCAGTATTCTTAACTATGTCGACTCCAATTGCGACAGAGCATCAATATAATAAATTATATTTCATATTTTAATATTAAACTTAATGGCCCATGTTATTTATTTCGAAGAAAGTTCTGATAATTTATTAGTTTATTAGTCTGTAACTGTATTTATATTTAATTTAAAATAAGATTTAAGGAAAAAGTATACGTCGAAATAACGAATGCTTGAGAGCAATTCCTCGTATCATTATTTTGACATGTTTTGAAATATTATTTTCCACTTTCTGCCTAAATCATTGGTTCCCAACCATTGGTCCACAGAATCCTAAATATAGTCCGCGAACGATTTTAATTTTCTGACCTTGCAACGAGGCGAAATTTTTGTTTGATTATCACAGGTATTTTTATTATACCTACATGCATAATGGTCCCTGCTACCAAGAATGATATAAAAGTGGTCGTTGAATTTGGGAACCCCTGGCCTAAATTCATCAGACAGTATCGTTTGTATGATAGAAGTCAACGCCGCGCTCGGTCTAGTTACCAGAGCTAGGAAATGAACATAACTTCTCGAAATTGGGAGTTTAGTGGGAAACGAAATGTCTTAATACCGGGTTTTTACTTACCCTGCTAGGCAGGAAATGTCACGCATTTTCCCGCATAGCAGGATAAGTAGCCGCTTTTTTTAAACAATAGCTAAGAATCATAAAGTGAATAAAGTGAAAACTATTCAGGACAGGTACATAAAATAACTACTACACGTGTGTGTACATGTTACATACATTACTCATTATTAAGAACAAAAAGCCGACGAGACAATACATCTAAATAATGATTATAATTTATTCATATTTAAATGTATCGTATTAGTCGAGTCATTTTTCTAATCTTTACTTCTATACTAATATTATGGAGCTGAAGAGTTTGTTTGGTTGATTTTTTGTGTTGTGTACATTAAGGCTATTTATAGTGTGGTGTGGTATGTGTGCTATATGGGGTGTGAGCCGGGTGACCCCTGCCTACCCCAGGAATTTTGACTTACGAAAATAAAAACGTTCAAAGCTAAAATGCCAGAAAGTATCTCTAGATACGCTAATGGCCATGTCTCTTAATTGTTTCCATTTAATAACGTAGACGAAGCCACACGTAAAGGCTAGTATAAAATATGTATGAGAATCATAAACAAAGGTCTGCTATTAAGTTGACGTAATATGTTAGAAATAGAACTCGTTATAAACTATTCACATAATAAGACCTAGTTCTAAATAAGCGTAGGTTGTGACGTTTTATCATTCAATGTTTTAATGTTAATTGGATTTATAGTTGCACTCAAAGATGTATATTAACGGTTCATTGATATTAAATTATTTTTACTGTATTTTTTACTTATACCTACTGAATGGTTTGTATGAATACAGTAGAACTATGCTCCATTCTAGATTTTTTACCTATTTCATAAATATTATAAGATTGTAAGGCAGAGTAAAACAACGCAATTCTTCCCTTCAATATACTTTTTTGCAGTTTTGGTATTTCTTAAGTTTTTTTATTTTGTTTTTAAAGTGATTTTTTTTTTATTATTTTGAGATTTCTTTCTTGCAACTGGCGGGTTTGTTGGTCTTAAGGCTATTTTTCATATATTTAGTATTATTTTTTTCTTATTATTCTTTTTATATATTATTTATT
>DWAN01001399.1:0-18022 GCA_018230445.1 Heliconius hewitsoni | reverse complement strand
GTATTTTTTTATCATTGTACATTTTCGCTTAATGTTATAGCCGCCATAAGGCAACTGCTAACAAAAGTTTTTTTTATATGATTAAAGCCTCTTGACGGTTTCAGTCAAGGGCATATACACGAGAATCAGGAAAACAGTAACTGTCGAGGTCTTTTCTGTCCAAACGACAGCGTCACCCTGCGCGGAAGATGCGATTAATTATAACCTTGCTTCGTCTAGAATATTCGCTTTTAACTAAATATTATATTTATATCATTCTTATGAGATCCGTTGTTGATAAGTAAGTCATTAATTAGGAGAATATGAATCGACAAAATATTATTTCCTTCTTAGTATTTATAGTTAAATAAAAAAAAATCGAATGCTGTATCGCATCACTAGACTTTTAGAAAAGTTCCTCAATAATTGTATAATTTTATTCTTCCCATCTCAATTATAGTATTTACGCTTTTTTAAGAATAGAAGTACTGTATACATATCTCTTGTGTAGTTACGAATGTTAATATTCAATTAATTTCTAAAATCTCAATTTTTTTATCACTAATCAAAAGAGAAAATACGAATTATTCCATGATTAAGTCAATAATTTTAATGTGTTGCAAGTACATGTTTTGCGAAACACTTTTGTTTATAAGCCGACATAAAATACGTGGATGTAAACAAAAATAATATTATAACTTGTTAAGTTCACTTTCTCCGCCGTGGACCGCGCTATACCTGCGCCGGCGCCGTGCCGTAATGTTACTTTCACATTGCGAAATGTTCCATAACAAGAAATAATTTAAATAATAAAAATATTATTGGTTTTATCGTAAATATGTATTACGCAACGATGTTTTTTTCCAAATTAGATGAATGTATTAACATAATTTTTATATTATGACTAAATATTTTTTACCAAACATTATTTATTATTCGTTGTTTTTAGTTCTATAATAGACTTTGGACCGTCAAAAATACACATGACAGATGCAAACCAAACATATTTTTAAATTGCTTTATTAACAAGGTGGTGGTTGTTTGTAAATAATACTGTTTTAACATTTTTTTATATTTGTTATATTATGTTGTTTATTTTGTATATATACTTTGTTTTCTTTTTTATTTTATGTGTTTGATTAGGCTTGTGTATTCATAGAGCCGAGAATATTATCTTGAAGTTTTAACATTAAAGGAATCTCTTCATTTATTTAATAGTATTTATTATTAATGATTGCCATTCGGTTAGCATAATTCAAAATAACAAAGGAGTTGTAACCGCTTTTAAAATTCCCTTCACAGCACCATTTAAAAATCCGTTTAAAAATCTATTTTATTTCAATGCCATTGTCGTATTAAAAAATAGGCTTTTTGTGGTGTCTACGCGTGACCTTCCTTAACTAAATAGAATACGTTCACTGTTTATTTCATAGTATATTTCTCTTGCAATGATAGCGAATTTACCCAAATATACCTAAATCATATTATAGTATTTCAAATTCGAAAAATCTACAATATCGATAATGTAACTAGGCCTTTAGGTTATTTTTTTTGTGTAACCGGTTTTTCAAAACTGTTTGAAATTCTAAAGCAAATAATTAGATTTTGCGCCCATTGTCACGCAATTGTAATTTACATATCAAACAAAGATCACCGTTATATCCGTATAATGACGTTAATTGTTATCCACCGGAAGCTTAAAACAGTGAAAATCATAACTTCCTATCGTTTGACCTACATTTTTATACTATGGCTCGTTCTTATACAACCGTTAACAATTACAAATTAATATGTTGAATCAAAAGCAAGAATGAAATTATAAACATCGAAGTTGCAGTGCGCAGCGTATTTACTATTGTTAAATTAAATCAAAATCGCGCTGTATCCCGCATACTGCAGATTAGGCAGAGGGAACCTTATGTTAAGACACTCCGTTGCCCACTTACCGCTGAATTTTTCGAGGCATTGGCGGAACTCAATGCCGGTCTTTTACCTTGGTGCCCGAGCGAAGAAATGTAAATATCAACAAGTAATAATTCATTCCCTCGAGTGGGGATTGAACCCCCAACTGTCGCGTTATACTATTATTGCGTACTATTGTCGCGTTATATAGTCATACTCTTGGGCCCCTGTGCCTCAACATAGGTTTATTAAAATATTTTTTAGTAAGTTTTTTTATACATTTTTTGATATAACAAGGAAATCGTCACAAAGAAAAGATCACAAAATGTAAAAAGTCATTTATTAGGCAAATTATTTTGGGTGCGATTGTTAGTTTAAATAATATAAGCAAAGATTATACAAATGTAAAGTTTGAATAATAATTTATATAAAACAAATCATTTGAATCTTTCTTGTACTATTACATCTATAATTAAAATCATTAAAAATCCACACTACTTTTCATTGTTAAGTAGAAAAAGTTGCAAACTGAAGCTAGCGAATGCGTAACAAAACTTACCACACTCTGATAACTGCGCGTGCACATGTTTTTGTTCGTTTATATTTAGGCGTTTAAACTATTATCATAATAGCGCGCACGTTTCCATTTTGCTTTCGAATCTTATTAGATAGTTTTGTTAACTGTTCAAAAATAGTCCAATTCATTATTTTTTTAAGTGTAATCTTTCAAACAGCCAAATAATTAATTAATACATTTTCTTTTTTAAAAAATACATAGTATACGTATTTAAATTAATTTCTCGCTTAGAAACCTCGTCAATATTACAGTAAACTCTTTTATTCTATACGCTTTCAGCGAGTCCTTCAGCCTCATGTATGAATGACTGGTTGCCTAACGTTTCTACAAACGCTGCAACTCAATGTTTCCGTTTAGAAATTAGCGGCTAGGATTGGGCAACGGCGGCGTTTGTTGTCGCATTCTATTCATATACGTTTAGTTCTTACGTGCGTTGCGTAGCGTTGGGTACGATATTGTTGTCCAACGTCATGCTCGTTTGCCAAATACATATATATATATATAAGTTATACATTTTTCTAGTTAAAAGCAGTTTAAAATTGCTTATTATATATTTTTTTTTGGATCAGTTTTGGAAATGTGGACATGTATTAGATTTAATAAGAAAAAAAAAAAATCTAGTACCTTTAGTATAATCGCTTTTTAACGCAGTTCATAAATTTTTAGTGAATGATTACAGATTTAATAAGTTTAAAATGGCTCATTTGCTATATTGACATATTTAGTATTTAAACACATTTTTTTCTTAGCATGTTTTTAGAAAGAGAATTTTTCTACTACCAGCAATAATTTTCGGCCATTATTAGTTGTTTTTCCTGTAACATCAAAAACATAAAATTATGATTTATTTTTATCACATTTATGTATAAAATATTGTGGTAAAATTTTAGTATTATTAAACCTTTAAAACCCTTCATACTACCACAAAATTTCACACACAGAACCAAATATTTTTTTAATAATATCTTTATAAAAGATTTTTTTGTTTACATTTATCACCGTCCTAAAATATACATAGCGTTTAGAAGTTAAAAAAATTACGTTACTCTACATTGGCAAGATGCCGTATTCGGGGAATCCACACTGGCTAGAACTGGATTGTCCATTCTCTATATGTTTTCATTTTCCGAGTACGTCATTTTCATATTTGTATACAGTATAAAATAAATTACGTCAGTTTCCTCTCTTTATCAAGATTGGTGTATGTTTAAAGTGATACATTTTGAACTATGATTAATATCGTTGGAGTGTAAGGTCGATTCAACGGCAGAACTATTTACACAAGTGTTTTTGATATGGAGAATGTGATGTTTATATTTAGTCATATTAAATATAATAATAAATTTAATTTTGAACTACTCAAGAATCCAAACACAACAAACATATAAAAAAACGTCATGTAATATCTCAATGATTACATATCAGTAACGGTAAAGGCGGCCATTCTAGTAATTCAAACTGGTAGAGATATAGGTAGAGTCATTTCTTACTGCGTAGCGTTATATAGATAAGCGGTCAATGTAGGCACAGATACTCGCAATCAGACCATCGCATATGGGTCGCCGTCTGCGACACGGCGCTTACGACTCGTGTTCCGTTAAGTACTACGAACGAATCGAAGTAAAATAAACACCAGCTTGTGTGTAAATTAAAATGATTCATTATATGTGTGATGATTCTTATTGTTTGTTGGTTTTATATTATGTTGTGGGTGAAAAATACATATGTTTTGAAAATTAAATATTTATTATTAAGGTTTCTTGTTTACTTGTTTCTTTAATATTTATCATGGTATTCTTTTTTTTTATTAAATAAATAATGTTTAAGTACTTTCGATCTCTACGTACATGAAACAAAAATGTTTTAAGAAAATTATAGGACAGTACTTTTTTGAAATATGTCATTGTTTCTTTGTTGTAAATTGTAAACATAGTGTACGTTGTATACATATTAAACAACTTATAAAATCTTAAAACTTCCTTAAATTCGCAAAGAGTCGTTTGCCGTGTATTCGGGTCTCGTAGACCGTGCGTGTAGTTCAGACGTAGCCAGCGGCTATGAACGTGTCACGAAAACGTTATTTTTCCGGTTTATTGTGAACTCATTTCGCCATATTAGTTAGCATCTTCGAACGTTATTACATAGTCCATTTATTTATATTTAATTTTATATGTTAGTATAAAGTTTGTATTGTTATTATTATTTTATATTTCTAGTTAAATCGTTTTTTCGTGTTTAATTTCATTTCCAGTAAGACTTTTGAAAATATAGACAAGTCTGGATTTACTTTTAATAAATTTGTAATCTTTCATTAGTAATACATTGTATTTATTACCGAAATAAAATAAATAGAGCCTAACATAGGCTCTTGAGTTAAATCTTTTTTGGAATTAGATCGAAGAAGTTTACATTTTCTTTAATTGTTCGAGTTCAATTTTATTGACAAATAATTATCAGACAATTGTGTATAACGGATATATTTAATATGCGTTGGTATATTCTTGTATGTACAATACCTATTTCTAGTAGGAATATTGCAACGACATTTATCACTTTAAAGGTACAAAAATGTTGAATAGCATGTGACTGTTGCGGTTTGATACCTACTTAATGTTTGTATTACAAGTATTTGTATTTTCCAATTAAGCCAAAGTACGGCGTTGGTTTCCGCCCCTAACACGTCTAAGAAAAACTTCAATAATTCAAAACAATATGATAACATCGGGAAATGCTTAAAGATAAAAACGACGGCTAATTTGATAATTTCGATATATTGATAAGAGTATGTTTAAGTAACAATTTCTCATTGTTACAATGCGGGAGGCTCAACCGTCGTAGCAACTAGTGTTCCTTGACCCACTTGTGACGCGAAACATGATGGTGGTCAGTATCGCGACCGGGTCACTGATGGCGCGATCAACTTTCACCAAATATTGCCAAGTCAAAATTTCAAATATCAGATTATACATTCAAAATATATAGTTTTAGTTTGTCACCTCAATTAGACTACAATACAACACTACGTTTTATATTTTATAGATTTTTATAAACACAAATGGAGTTGCATTAATTAAAATTTATTGTTTAAATTTGAGGCTTGTGTATTTACATACATATGTATGTATGAATATTTAGTTTCCGCCTTATTTTAAATATATGTAGTTGATTTCCAATGTTCCGGTATTGCTGTTTACTAGCCGTGGCCCACTGACCGCGATTGTTGCGAACATCAGTCTTGGCTTTTGTATCTACAGGACAGCTTTTTATGCATATTAATACAATTTATCGAACAAAGGAAGATATTAACTAATGTTCAATGTTAATGATTCATTAGCCAATCTTTTTGAAAGAAAGTCATTGTTCTTAATGTGTACTTCTTATCGATTATTCACAATCACTTTAACAAGGTCTACAACTGATTAAAAAACAATAAATAATGGTAAATCTGAAGTTTTGTTTTATTAGAAGACTTGGTCAGATCGGTACACGCCATTTACATATACATACATACATATGTAATATGAATTTCTACGACTTGAAATAGGGTGTAGGTATATTATTGCGTATTGTATGACAATGAAGTTTCTCTAGGCGGTTAATATATAAATAACAATGATTTTCTCAAAGTTTTAAATATATATAAAAATCATGAATTATTCAATCCAAATGAATGAATAAAAATAATATACATACATAAATTTACTATGTTTTGAGTATAATTACTTGGTACGACAAAGTACAACAATATATTTAGCATAGGATGCTGATATGTAATCAAACATTTTTATCAGAGGTTCATGAACGGTCTTTCACATCTTGATATTTATAATATAGTATCTCATATAAACTTAGATAAATGGATTGAAAGAAGATTTATGTAGTTTATGTAGTTGATTGGCCCCTCAGTCGTACTCGAATAGGATACCGTTCGGCACCAGTCGGCGTTGCGTGTTCTGACATCGATTCGAAGGTTATCGCCGGAGTCACCGACCAGCGCCGCGCCCACACGCGTCTCTGTATACAAACAATCGGCGCACACACGCGAGTGGGACGCTACGTGACGACCACACGGGCTCGGGCTGACTCTCATTGACCGTATCTTGGCCATACAGATTACGAGAATTGGATCCGAACGTATCACTCTTTGCTACGTAGCCGTAGTGCGGTTCATTGAACATTTAATATATACATTATTGAATAAAATTTGCCATGGCCACTTCTCATGGACCCAAATATATCCTTTAAAAAATTTGGTTTTATGTTTGCATTTTTAATGTTTTTTTTTTGCTATCAGGTTTTAAGTGTTTTTATAAATATTTTATTGAGTGTTTTTTACGTTTAAAGATAAAACGGTCAAACTAAAAGTATATTTAATTTCTTTATTACATAATTTCCTTTAACCTATCAATTTTAAAATATTATTTATTCATTTGTTAATTACTTTTAGTTAACAATCATATTATGTAGAAATTGAAATACGATAAAATTACGAATCAAATTAACGTTAGCTCCATTTACATGAATATTAAAATGATAGAGATTGTTTTCTAAAGCTACCGTGACAAAAATCACGTCACATTACATAAAACTGATATCAAATGTTGACGCACAAATTTTAGATGACGTTGAACTCAAAACGAAACGTGTCTTCTTTTCCTGTACGTGCATAAAACAGTCTTCTTTGCACTCTTTGTTCATAAAGTAAATGGCTCAGTTAAGAAATTACCGTTATTTATTATTTATATGTATGTATGACAAATTATAAGGCAGTACATTTATCTTCTAAATATATAAAACTACAAAAATCTTTAGTATACGAAATCTTAAATTGTCCAGTGACATTATATTTGAGGGCAATGCCCGTCCTTTCGTCCAATGTCGATGTATGTATACGAAAGCAATAGGTATTCCAAGACGAAATAATCAATATTATTTTCTTATATTTAAGGAAATGATTTGAACATGCTTACTTAACTCTCTTAGCAGTTAATTCAATATAATTATCGAATTCTTAATTACAAATTCTAAAGGTCTCTTGTAAATATAATTTGTCTTATATAATTAAGTAATGATTTAGCTATTAGCTAACGCGATGTTTCCTAAATCGCGATATCCCATTAATTTAAATTACATACATATTTACATAATTATATTTTATAACGAAATTTTTTAAATAATAAAAAAGCAAAATTTTGTTAATATTGCGTTATGTATTTTTTTTAAATACGCATTTTATACATACATCTTTTAACATGATATTCAAGGCTCTAGGCCAAGGTAAATATTAACAAAAAGCACAAATAAAATATTAACACATCATTTTAAAATAATAAATATAATAAATACGATTCAAAATAAAAAGAATACAGCGGATAACGAAAAGAAATATTTAGATAGTCCTATTATTCTATACACAATATTTGGGTCGACGATAAGGTTCCAAATCAGCTGATACACGTAAACAAAGATAGCGACGGCAACATTTCTGCTTAGCATTGATGTCGATAGGTACTTGTACGTATATTGTATCGCTCTTAGTTTTACAATAGGGATAATTGTTTTTACTTATCTTTTTCCAGAAAATAGTATTTATTATTGTTTAGAAAAATGAGAATAGGCCGGTCGATTAGCATGTCCCGTTAACGAGCGAGCTCTACCTACGTGACGTATAAAGCGTGGGTTGCCCCACCAGCGCGCCATTAGTATAGCGCCCGCGCGCGCGATTGCACGTATTTACTGACTCGGCTCCGCGTCGCTTTCTCGACTCTATGTGTATACAAGCCTATCAAGAAACATGCAATTTTGTACTCATTGGCATGATTGGTTTTGTCAAGAGACCAACGCGGCGGTGGATCCTGCCGGCGCCGCAGCACGTCGGCGCCGACCGCGCGATCGACGCCGCACCCCGACCCCGCCGCCGCCGCCGTCGACGCCGCAGAGGATCTCCGCCGAGGAACTAGTGGAAGCTCTCCGCCCGCATCTGCTCTCCCCGAAGCGGATGTGGGCCCTGGGCTACCCGCTGGAGATAGAGCCCAACTCTTCGAAGGCCGTGGTGTACATCAATCCGCCGCCGCGTCCTCGTCCTCGATTTATACAGTTAAAGCCATTCGACCCCAATGCGAAGGAGTTTATCCCTAGCGGCTCTCAAAGTGACAGTGGACGTGGATCGTGGGGTTCGACCCCGCGCTCTGAAAGTGATGAAGAAGCGGATGCAGTGGAACATTTATGTGTGCGTTGTGATAAAATGTTTCGTATGACTCGCGAAGGTGAATATGTAATTGAAGAATCTTGTGTGTATCATTGGGGCCGCATCAGTGGCGACTCGCGCCATACTTGCTGTAATACTCCCTATGGAAGTAAAGGTTGCAGCATGTCACGATTTCACGTGTGGAGTGGGACCAAACCTGGCATGAACGGGCCACTTGAAGGCTACGTACGGGCACGGTCACCTCGCGGCGGCGTTTACGCTATTGACACAGAGATGTGCTACACCACAGCAGGATTGGAATTGGCGAGCATTGCAGTGATAGCTGCTGACGGACGACTCGTATACAGATCGCTAGTTAAGCCTAGTTCACCTGTTGTCGATCACAATACCCGGTTCTCAGGCATCAGGCCGCGCGACATGGCGCGCGCGACCAAGACGCTGAGAGATGTACAAAATGACATATTAGGATTTGTTGGATGTGACACAATATTAATTGGCCATGCCTTAGAAAACGATTTAAGGTCATTGAAGTTATTACACGGGGCAGTGGTGGATACGAGTGCCTTGTATCCGCATTCCCGAGGCTTTCCGTTTAGACGATCTTTACGTACGTTGTCAGAAGAATTACTCGGCAGAAGCGTTCAGAAGAGTAGCTCGGGTCACTCTCCACTCGAAGATGCGCGAGCAGCTTTGGATCTCGTCTTCCTTAAAGTGCACGAAGAACGCGCTCAACGAACCCGTGCTTTGAATCAGCTCCCCATATTGCAACCATATGACCCTTTGATTTGTTCCGCCTGAATTTCATGTGATAGACGTTATACGATTTTTCTCTCAAATGTCAGAGTTGATATGTATATGGATGATTCTCAAATGACTTTTTTTATTTATTACGTTGACGGAGTGCGCGTATTGTTTATGTGCCTTCGAATTGCGGAGTAGCAATAAACGTAATATATTTTTTATTTTGTAGTTTTTTTTATATTCTCATTTATTATATATAAGTAAGTTTACTCCATAGTATAATTGATTTGTTTGTTGTTAATCATAACAGTAGAGGAATTCATGTTAAATGTTTACAACGGTAAAATCATAAAGAAAGTATGTCATGATTAATGCAAACCTCATACGATTTTATAGTTAGGTACATAGCTTCGACATCATATGATAGAATACTTTCACTAAGTTAGATTTCACTGCTACATAACTGGCAATTGTTCCCGTGCACAGAGCGCACAGGATGAAGAGGTTGAAAATGCTCCGTAGAATACATAAAACATTTATGGGAAAATATACCTTTGATAAGAATACTGTAATTTGTTTATTACCGCTTACGTGGTTTTCCAAGCAACGAGAAATATTACTATGTACGATGATTCACTAATGTCTGGGTCAAACCTCCACGTAGAGGAAAACGACATCACGTAATACCATATTAGATACAACATATAAACATTGCTATCAATATATCAACTCTCAGAAATTTTATATTAATAATAGTTTACTCAATCTTAACCTTGCCAAAAGACTTGTGCACTTTGTTCCGCGAACTTGGCAAAAATTTATTTTCTTTTATCTGACTCAACGAAACGGCTTGCGGCTTCTAAGTAGGACGACTCAGTCGACCGTTCATCCTCATATAATATTACAAGCAATTTCGTCACATAACCCGTTACACTATATACATATAAGCATTCATAATGTATCATAGGCACAATGTTGAATTTAAGGCATCTCTTGCGCGTTGTGCTGTTGCACAATCTTTACGAACGAGTATTCTTAGCGAGCTTATATAATCGCCTTATATAAACCAATTTTGAAATACATACATAGTAGATGAGCAAACTTAATGACTAACTAAATTTAGTATTTTCATTTCTTCGCTCTGGTGTTGAAGCAAAGTGCGGCGAGTAATAGAGTCTTGTTTATTAGCATAAAAAAAACTTGTTTATTAGCATAAAGTAGTTTATGTATTATCTGACATGTGCCCAATTTACTATAAGCTACGTACGCGCGATAATGAAATTTAGCACAGACTTACCTACTATCTAATAAACACTAGCGTAAAATATAATCATCGAGGGTAAATCATTTCTATATTTCCTCGTTAGATATCGACGGCAATAAAAGCGAGTGACCATATTTCGATATAATTTTTTTTTCTATCTTATCTCATCATATATTTTGTAATTGATATCTATAAAATTACAAATAATCAGCTATTTTTAAGTTAACCTATATGTAACTAATAAAAAGATTTAGCAATGACTATTACATTGTAAATAAACAAATTGTGATTCTTATATCAAATATCGTAATTGTTAGTCATTCATAATTCCAAGAAAGTGAATGCAGCTTCTATAGCCGCCACGTCACCGTTCGCGGCGCGGCGCTTCGGAGTGTGGGACCGGCTTGAAGTAAGTATCGTACTTTGACTGGTACGGAATACGAATATCGATCAAAATATAGAAAATTTAATTATTTCTTACCATGCTGAATTTTATATTACTAAAGATAAAAATATTAATTGAAGTTTCGTACATCCTCAAGACATTTTAAACCATTATTCTAAATAAGCAAAAAAATGGTGAATACTAACTATATAACAATTTAGAGGAGAGATGGGATAGACTTTTCTAATTTTCAAATAAAACTTCAGATATTATGTTCAACCCGATATCAATGCAATATTTACATACAGATTTGAGTCAACAATATAAAATGATTTTGAAACATGATTTTGTAGTTAAACTTATTTGGATGTAAAGGCAAACCATGCCAAACAGTTTGACCGTGGACCGTGCAGAGCACGCCTCCACGTAAGTCTTTCACAATAAGTTGCTTAAAGTGTGGGGTCTTTCATCATCGCAGTTCGACACGCCTTCTGTCCCCGCCAAGACACCATGATACATTGTCACATGCTAGGTATGGTTTGTCCATTGAGTATCCATGACAAGTATATAAATATCTATAATATAATAAACGGCCTTCTAACTTTACTTATGATTTTTTTTATCAAATCGGATATCATAAATATTGTACCGTTCGTAACCAAATTAATAAAATTACCCATTTATTCAAATATTTGAAAATATATGATTATTATACAAAAATAATTAGTTAGATATATTAATAAGATCATCCATAACCTTGACTTTGTGTGGTGTTACTGACATTGACAGGTTTTTTGTTTGTTGTATTTGAAAATCCACATGCTAGTTATATTATGAACTAAATTGAGCAATGACTTGTATGATCATTTAAATAGTGTATGTATGATTATACTGCAAACTTGCTGATGGCAATTGAAGGTTCACGTTTATCATGACCGTCGCGGGGCGGAGTCACTTCCTAGTTCCCTTGAAAAGGCCAATGAACTAAAAGAATTAACAACCTCCTTTGGTCGTGTTCATAGTATATAAATATATTTTTTATTCAATTAAAATAGTTTTATTATTTAATAAAAGATAATACCTATACTTACTACTATTTTTAAAAAATAGTGTAACTGTAGATTCTGTGACGCGGATTAGAAGTTCGAACGCTTGATGAATCTGGGTCAAATTCTCACTTTCTGATTATTATTAAGGTCTGATAGTAAATGCTTCTACAATACCAATCAAAATAATAGGCGTATAATAATATAATTTTCAGCTGTTTGTTATTTAAATACTAAAAATCTATTTTTTTCGCATAGCGCAGTAGTCAGAGGGAACTTAGTGTTAAGACATTTCTGTTCCCCACTTTCTGCCGAATTCTGGAGGCATTGCGTGTTGAGTGGCGGAACTTAACGTCGGCTGGCCTCAGGACTACAAATGTAATAATTTTCTGTATCACAAATATGGTCACTGTTTTCAAATGTTTTGTCATTTTTTAAAGCTAAACAAATATAATATTTTGGTAATTTTTGGCAGTGTTCGAAAATATTATTAAATTAACGTTACATTTTTCTCAAAAGTTATTTATTAATATTTTGTAAAAAACTGTTAAAGTACGTATAAAAAATATTTAAAATTTAAAGCGATGTAAATTTCTAGACGACCAATTTCTCCGAAACTGGTAATATTAAAAAAATACAGATATAATTATTTCTAGATTATGCTAAACGAGGTCAGTTTGCTGTAGTTTTAATATGTGCTTGCTCTACTCAAATATACATACATATATAATTATAAACAGTAAATTTATATGAATACTGAGTTTTTTTTATTTTTATTTAAATAATCAATGCAATAGGAGTGTAATGATTTTTGTGCGCTATTTTTTATTTTTTAATAAACAACCGACTTAGTACTGGCAGTAGAGATTCTGTGGCAAGTTTTTTAAAAAAGTTAAAAACCTTATTATAGAATATCTTTTTTTTAAATATTTGAATCGATCCGCTAGTATTCAATGTATTAATATAATTATCAATAAAACTCAACAATAACTACTTGTTACAAGAGCTATAGATGGGTGAGATAGAATTTCAATAACTCCACTTCATACTTTGCCTTGACTACTACTTCGATCTTGACTAGAACCCTGACGAAACATGAGTGATGAGATGATGTGAAATATCCGTTTCTAATTCCAAACTATTGCCCATACATTTCCTTCGACTTGACCTAGTGCTTGTAATCTATCTTGTTTTTATTTTTCGCTACACAGCATTGGCTTACTAATAGGTATGTATTAAAAAATTAAATCAGCCTTCCGCCGAATATTTCGAGGCTTTGCGTGTTGAGTGGCGGAACTCAACGCCGGGCCAGGGCGAAGAAATGAAAATATTAAGAAATAATAATTTATTCCCACGAATGGGGATCGAACCTACGACCGTCGTGCTACATTGTGCCCCTGGGCCACGACGGCTTCAATTACATGTTTATTTAAATAAAATATATTTGCTCTTATTACTTATTGATTTCAACAAGCTCTCCTTGACATAAGTTCAGGAGATAACTTTATTGCGTGTTTGTATGACGTATATTATTATACTGTGAGTAAAAATAAATTGAAATGGCTTATAATTTCATGCAAAAGCACTTTTATATGCTTGAGCGATCAGATGCCGTCACTGGTCTATCAAGAGTTTGCTAAAAATTGCCTTCGTAACAGCCTGAAATCAAAAGGCCTTGGTACAGTGACTCAGTTTCGATATCTCAATGCTCTGATGACCTTTTACTTGGTTCCCGCATTGTTGCACGCTTACTTATCTATAATACTTATTTTACCTACCGCCTCGTATGGCAACCTGTGTTTATCCTCTGGTTACCTGCTAAGCACTCCATAAAAAAAGTTATTTATCCGAAAAAAAAAAATTTTGAAAGTTTTAACTAGATTTCCAATCGTTAAAATTAAGAGTAGAGTTAATTCTTATCTTTTTGTTCGTGTTTTACGAAGTTACCTGATTTTGAAAGTAACGAAGAGATTACACGCTTAGCGACGACGAAACAAAAGACGGATACAGTTAAAGTTGTGCATTGTTAGACATTTTGCATTTAACTTATTTTTTTAGCTGGATTTTTAAATTTTTAACGTACTCTTTTACCTGAAATGAAGTATAATGAGAAAAGCATTTTAACCTCGAATTATTTTTTATTTATTTTTACTTAGTGTCATTTATGTGTGGGTGAAATGTATCTGCCTACGTCGTTTTGTAGCTATGATTCAAAATGAAGTTGACAATGAAACGATCCACAGTCATGGTCACAGATGCCCTGGCATTGTGAAATGAGAATATAAAATTTACAGATAGAGATAAATACTTTACCTTCAAACATCTCGCAGAGTGTCACAGATAATAATAATAATAATATTAAAAGTATTAAAAGGGAAGTTTCTGTGCCCTTCATATTAATTTGACATTGGAAGTCGTCTTTATTTGCTCGTACTTGTTTATACAAGGATAAACGTCCCATCAGTAAATATTATGTTTTATATTATGCGACATACTTTGAGAATATAACGTTATTTGTATAAATATATGACATTCTTAATTTATTGTTGTTGTTATTTTCTGTTGACTCCAAGACTTGCGAGTACGTGGTAGTATTCGTAATTTAATTTCATGTAGATTCTCCAGTATTTCACGTATCTCTCATCATAGGCGTAGGAAGAGGGTGAGCCTACTAATTCTACTAGCTGGGTGAGCCTACTAATTCTACTAACTAACAAAAAATTTGCGCTGAAAAATCCCTTAACATGAGTATATCAGTCCAGGCCCACCACCCCTCCAGAAAATATCTTTAGATACAGCTATATTGAATAGAAACCACAACTTATCGAAGTCATTTTTTTTCTTTAACAGATGGTTCAGTGATGCTTTGGGACATACGTGATCTAAGCGTAAAAGAACACAAGACATTGCGGGTGAATATTGAATTCGATTATGCAACACATGTTGCTTGGAGTCCGGATTCAAAAGCTTTCGTTCTACATACAGCGAGGGAAAATAATATAGTTGTATACAAGATTGAGAAGAAAAAAGATGGTACCATTGGTTCAGCCACACCAGTTATTAATTTTGATAAGGTAAGTCTAGTTTTGTTTCTAACAAAATGTATTTTATATACCTTATTCTAAGTCGATTAACGAACCAGATAATTTGTGGAGTATTATTTTACAAGAAAACTTCTTCTGTTCTGTGCTTTTCACCAATGTAACGTTGTTTGGAGAACACACACATCACAAACAGAGATGTTACACAACAAGAGAATGCACGTTAAAAAAGAGATCGAGTTGAAAATTGATTTCACATATAAAAATTCATATTTACATTATATACATAACTTCTTGTTCTCTTAATATATTTATAACATTATAAATGTTTATTTGTAAATTAATCATACCAAAATAGCTAAATGCATTTAGACAATTTGGCACGCAGACAGGAAGATTGATAATAAGATCGCATCTTATTACTATATAACTTTTTATTTAGGTAACAATATTTATTTTAAATGTATTATAATATATTGAGTTTTCTTGTGTAGACAAATTTTAAATACGCACAGATGAATAAGTTAATAATGTATCTAATATACAACATCTCACGACACTTTAAGTTACTTATAATTATTTAAAAAATAACTCAGCTTCACGTTGTATCCCGAACAAAGCAAGGAAGGCAGAGAGAGCCTAGTGAAAAGACACTCCGTTTCCCATTTTCCGCCGAGTTCTGGCATTGCGTGTTGAGAGGCGGACCTCAACGCCGCCCTTTGCCTTGACACCAGAGCGAAGAAATGAAAATATAAATGTAAATAGAAGAATATAGTAAAGGTAACCTATATTCATTAAAAAAATAATACTTAAACATTTGTTGCTTAAAAAGTCTAGGACCGTTGCCGCAGATCGCATGATACTACATATTAAATATTTATTATATGCGACCACGTTTTCATGGCATACTTTTACTTTCATTTTCACTATATATGCAGTTGCGTACTATTTAATCGGTTATCATCAAGAGGACTCGCAATAATTGATTAAGATTAATTAATTAATTATGTATATAAATATTTTAACTTATCTGTATCCCGCATTCAGCAAAGAGCCTAGTGTTAAGACACTCTGACACGCTTTCCTCTGAATTCCGCTTCTTACACGCAATAAGCGTGTGAGTAGTAAAATTCAATGTTGCACTTTGCCTCAATACCATAACGAAGATATAAAAATATTAAATATTTCATTTCTTCGAGTTGGAATCGAACCTACTAGCTGTGGCGATTACAGTCACAGGCTTGTGCCCCTGCACCACGACTGGCCTAAGTTCATTATATTAATCTCTAAAATATTATTTATATAAATTAAATATTTATATAAATTGTTATGATGCACAATTCACTTCCTTAATTCTAAGCTTCGTTTATATATCAAATTTACATAATGATTTTTATTTTAAGCATTCTGCAACTGATGTACGGTTTCTTTTTTTGCATATGCTTACGCGGAAATATGTATATTGTATATATATTGAGAGAAACATAAATCTCGCATATATTTTTATTATTTGCAAAACTTAAAATTTAATTAAATAAACCTTTAATTTTTTAAATAAAGTATATCACATACTTTCATAAAATAATAATGTATAGATATATATTATATGTATATGTATCATAATTATTCAGGCCAGTCGTGGCTTAGGGGCACAAAGTGTGACAGTAAAACGGACTGGGTTTGGGTTCGATCCGCACTCGAGGAGATGAAATATTATTAACTTAAATTTATGTTTTATTGTTCTGGTGTAGAGGCAAAGCGTGGTGGTGAGTTCTGCCACTCAACACGCAATACCTCCAGAATTCGGCAGAAAGTGGGGAACGGAGTTTCGTAACACTAGGTACCCTCTGCCTACTCTGCTGTGTGCGGGATACAGCGTGAAGCTGATTTGATTTTATATATCATACCTAATATATAACATTTTTGCTAGATACCAATGTTGATGCGTGAGTGCAGCAATGTGAAGCGAAAGCGCATCTACGATCCGATCATAATAATTATAACGTGTGTAAATCTTAATCTTGTGTTATTTTTCGTAATTAAGATCTTATTGATTATAAATATACTTTATTTTATCTGTTTTCCGCGTTAACCGCTCAATGTTAGATATTAATTCACTGAACTTAACAATTTAATGAGCAGGAGGAGGCTAGTCGTGGCGTTGGGGCACAAGACATAAATGCGACAGCTTGTGGGTTCGATGCCCACTCGAGAAAAGGAAATATTTGATATTTTCATTTTCCTCGCTTTGGTACCTAGACAAAGTTTCACGCTAAGTTCCGCCAGTCAACACGGAATGTCTGAACGGAGTGTCTTAGCATTAAGTTTTTAGTCTCCCTCTGCCTGCCGTGCTATATATGGGATACAGCGTGATGTTGAAAAAACTTAATTGGTATAATTAATCACATTTGCGAACTTTATTGTGTCAGCTAAAGTACATTAATACCAAAAGAATTTATTGATAACACATTCTTCTTTTGCAACAAACTACTGTTTATTACAAAAGAAGAACTTGTTATCTGTTGTATTGTTTGTACTGTTTATAAGATTACATTATTTACATTTACTATAATATATGTAAACAAATGATATAACTACAGAAGAAAAATGGACCGTTAAAATACTTGTAATTTTATACTATAAATTCTTCAGTGCATTCGTATTACTAAATTTTCCACAACGGGTCTATTACGCAATAGAAATTAAACTAATATGCTATCATTGCCTTAATTGCCACAAAAGTAGTGCAATATTATAGAAACTGGTTGTAAGCAATTATTAAACGATTTGACAGTTATTAGAGGTAAAACTTACCGTTTGATATATTAAGAAGTGCCACGTCACAAGATAAATAAATAAAAGCAGCTTTACGGTGTATC
>DWAN01001398.1:0-18023 GCA_018230445.1 Heliconius hewitsoni | reverse complement strand
CCGCCAAATTTTGCAAATATATTAAAATGTTTGTCATAAACTATTTATGCAGTGTTGCAGTAAGTAAATAATTTTTATCTTTTTCTTTGTGTGCCGCCAAATTTTGATATCGTTATATATGTGCCGCAACAAAAAAGGTTCTCAACCTTTTTTGTCACTGCTGCAATCACTGCTTTAGGTAAATTGTAACCTATCTATTATTCTGAACTAAAAACTACATAGTTCAGTAGTTTTTGAGTGTAAATGGAACAAACATTCATTGTCATAAACTTACACAGCTATAATATTAGTAGGATACAGATAAAAAAATACTCTACCGCATATCAGTTTACACATTCATACACATTTTTAATAACATGATCTAATATTTTTAATAACATACTAATACTGTAAGTACTAACGTCCAAAATCCCCCACATCTCCTATGGTGCCACCGAACCCATCATCCATAGGTCCATGGGGTGCTGCTTCCATACGAGGCTCATGAGACGGGGCAGTCAATACAGGTACCCCAGCAGCACTAGTACTCGCTACTGCATCTTTAGCCAACTCTATTGATGAACCATCCGCAAATAGAAGATTACTCTGTAATATATAATGTTATTTAACTGTAATGAGTAAAACTGTAAAATGTTATTTCTTAGGGTACCTTAAAAGAGCAAAAAACATTACAATAAATTGCAATCTGACACACTTTTTAAATTGTTGTATTTTTAATTTTAAGTTAAGGTATATCTCATTTTATTATTTATTATATTTTTTTATTCAGGATTTAAGTGTAAGAAGTTTTTATCTTTATTATTTTTTTTATATTGGATATATCCAAAGATAACATATTATATTATAAATCCATATTAATTGTGTTGTTTATTATATTAAGCACCTCAATGACATGCTATGAGCATCAGGTTTAAATAAATATACATATTGAAAATATTTACTTTTTTATTAACTTTGCCCTAATGTGTAGGGGTTGTAGACAAAATTAATTGAGTGCATAGGGTGTATAAAAACCAGACCTACCTGTTCTAATCCCCCCTCATTTCCAATAGCCTCTCGCATAATATCTGGGTTGTCTGTATCAAAGCCCATGTCTCCAAATCCATCATCATGAGTAACTAAGTTCAAAGAGCCATAGTCTTCACGCATTGTTATTTCTTCAGCTCTTGACTGATTGAGTGAGAACTGGGCTTCAATATCTACTTCACTATTAAAAAATACAAAGTTTTGTTATAATCATTGAGACAGGTGTGGCACAGCAGAACACCCATCTGACTGTAAAAATGATGGGTGTGAATTTAAATCCTACTAAGGGGAATGAATTATTTTCATGTCCTCTCACTCAACACGCAATGTGTCTAAATATTTTTAACTATTTAAAGTTTTAATCCACACTTAGTAAAGAAAAATAATTATGAGCATAAAGCTAAATAAATAAAACATTATTGGTACTTGTTATATTAAAATTTGTTTTGATTTACTCTTATTCTTAATGTCCTTAAGTTTTTAATTGTTAGTGATGTGCATATTTCACTTTATTTTTAATTATTTAAAGTAACTAAAAATATAAAGATCTCAAAAGCTCAGAATTATTTCATGAATAACCCTTAAGAATTGACTCACAATATAGGGCTACACTCAATACACTCTCATTCCGATATATTCTATCTTTCTCATATACAAATTACTGTTCAGATTCTAATCATGCCTTAGGTTCTTTTTTTGTCAGTCAAATATTGTAACAGCATGTTACAAAAAATCAGAATGATAGACAAGTCACAGTTTAATTTAATTGATGGAATAATTACCCAAAATGAAATTAATGAATTCATATAGCTACTAATCAATTCATTTATACACATAGTCATCATTGCATTGATTTCAACCTTAAGAATGGGAAACTTAAAATTTTTACATTTATTAAAAAATGTAAGTGCTAGTTCTTATAAATTGGGAATAAAATATTAATTAGTTGTTAGTCTTTCAAATACTATGTAATTTTGTATTTTTTATGAAGAGGGCATGAATTATGCTTATTCAAAAGTTCATTAATAATTAATTTAATTTATGTAAAAATAAAATGAAAATTGATGAAAGATAATGAATGAAAGAGTAAATAAAATTGTATAAAAATTCAATCTAATTAAATATAGATATTATAGTTAAATTATGCATACTTACTTTAATTCTGGCATAGCACTGTCAAAATCATGAAATACTTCAGGTAATGTAATAGCATTTAATGCAGCCTCTCTATGTTCTTCTGGTAAATCCACCATGCCAGGCCGAAAAGCCAACTACAAAAATGAAAATAATACTTTTATATTTAATTTCTATGTATTATTGACATCTATCAAAATATTTATTTAAATTCTTATATGGTTATTTAAAATAACATTTTTATAAATTAAAACAACTGTAAAGGGTAATAAATATTTCATATGTGACAAAGGTACCTTAATTTTGACGAATGCTTCATTACAATCTTGAAGCAGGTATTTAGCTTTTCTGGAGTAAATTCTCACTACACCCAACAGTAGATGGCCCGATGTCCGTAAAGCCATTTTAACTTTAGGTTTTAAAATACCATCTACTGATTTTTCAATATTTGTCTCGAAAACATGAGCTTTAGTCAACTTTTTGTCCCAATGAGCTGCCAGCCAAATCTTGGCCAAAGGGCCCTTCTTGGCCAGCACAAAGTGTGCGTAAAACATTTTGACAAATCACTTAATCTGATCAGTTACATCAAATTAGCCCTGTAAATAAGCAAAAAAGAAGTATAAACACTTTTTAACACACTTTTTCACACGAATACCACGAACAAAACACTGTAACGACATTAACCAATTTGGCGCCTATTCTAAGTTTGCTGAAATTAATGTGAATTTCATTTAAAATTTTATATTTTTAATCACTATACTTTAATACGTTAAGTTGACAAAATTTATAATAATATAATACATATGCACACCTTCATAAATTACAAATTAAAAACTTCAACTTCCACATACAACGTAAACATGACAACAATTACGCTTTCAAGATGGCGCCGTGCATTTCACGATAAACGAATATCTTCGTTCAGAAATATTTATTCGTATTAATTTATATTTATATCTATTAAAATAAAATAATAAAAAAAATATACCTTATATAAATATATGAAAAAAACTGAAGATTTAAGTGTATGATTCTGTTACTCAAGGTTATCCATACATTTATTATTATATCTTATGGATAGATTTAAAATTATAATATGATATGTAAGTTTATACACATTAAATTATTAAATGTACCATCACCATCATTCAATTTGCACAAAATAATAAATTCTAAGATGTTCAAAATATATTTCTTAATTTAATTTACGTATTGTTATTGTTATTTATGAACGATATTCATGATGATTTAGTTGAGTGAGTAACATTTTCTCTATATAAAAATATTTTTGTTTTATATTGAAACTTACTTCACATTGCATATAATATGAATGTATGTTATATTCCGCATTTTACGTGAACGACGCTCTTTGTAACAATCAATACATCGTCAGGTACGTCTTTAGTTGCATTTATATCTTTTAGTGCTTGAAGAAACATAACTTTATTCATCACAGATACGTTAGAACACCAATAATCCAAGTAAATATGTTGTCACTTAATGTGGAGTTACATAAATTTATTTTGAACGCTTTCATTTCAGCACCAACACGGATTTGAGTCCACCATTTTTACGTACTGTGACCTGCGCAGTGCTAAGCAAAATAAAATAAGCAGAGAAAATTGCATTGAAAAATGATTTTAAGCTAAATTACATATAATAATAATTAACATTGCATTAGATTAAATCGTAATCGTTTTCATCACATGTTAATTAAATATGTTTCCTTTTTGGTTCTTCAAAAAATGTGTTATAATTGTAGGTCTGACATGTGTATTTCTGTGGCACTGGCATCATAGATTCTTAGTGGTCAAAAAATTTAAGTGCAGCTTTTTATTTATTTCTTTTATCTTCACGTTGTGTACCGCGTGTAGACAGGGTAGGCAGAGAAAGCCTAGTGTTTAGACACTCCGCGCTCTACTTACCGCCAAGTGGCATTGCATATTAAGTGGTGGGGCTCTGCCTCGACACCAGAGCGAAGAAACTCGAACCCACAACCTGTCGCGTGCACAGTCACACGCATGTGCCCCTACGCAACATCTAGCCTCTTTAGACTTTCTATGTTCAAATTTAAAATATTCTTAGACTTGACTTGACAAAGCACTTTGGAATCGTGAAATAAATATAAAGCTACCACTGGGCTGGCAGATCCGCCGAGGAGAGGTAGCTTAAAAGAACGAATTTAAGATAAAAAAAGGTAAAGGAATTTAAAGCGTAAAAGAATGTATGTCGAGTTTCAAACCTATATAAATTACTCGTATATATTTCCGTTATTTTTTACAACCATTATAGAGTTGTAGTTATATTTAATAATAAACTTTATAATAATAATATCTCAATAATAATAATAGTAACTATCACAGAATATATATGGCCAATATATTTTTTTCTTGTGCTCGTCCTCCGCTACGGCCGGGTCTACGGGATCAGATCATAGGAACATTTATACTTTATATCCAGTGGGAGGACAATATGCTATGTTCCTTCCATGGGATTTATTATAAAATAGAAGTGGTTCATGAAGGTATCCTGTCATAGGATCCACCGCGGACCTGTTTTAAATATTTTTCTTCTCAATACTATTGAAATTACACATAATATATATATAAATAGGATCTATCATTTTTTTTTCCACCACATATTAAGGCGTATATAGAGTCACATACAGTCGAAATAGAAATGACTTATAACTTTGAATATAAAAACACATTTTACTGCGTAGCAATTCTAAGATACCCTTATTATTAAGACTGGTCTTATTATAGTCGATCGGGGACTTCGGGATTTACTAAAGTGCGGCAGATTAATATACTGAGGAATTCTTGTAGATGGTTACATATTTCACCAAATATGAGCTCCATATATATGGCCGCCCACCTAAAGCTAAAAGCCTAAAGGATAAAAACGCTTGAAGGATCAGATTAGAAAAAAAAACATCTGAAATTGACGAACGCGTCAGATCAAGGTAGAGTGAGTTTCATGCTAAATCATGTATATTCCACTAATCTGACAATTTGAGAGTGACGTAAAGAAAGTTTTTTTACATCTTTGTAGCCTTCCCGGCTACAAAGATGGCCCGGCTAATTTTATTTTATTTTGAAGGGATTTTTATTATCAAGAATTACAAAAAATATATAATCTAACATTTTTTTTGTTATCACCTAAGAATCGAAACTCGTTCGTAATTCGCTATGACGCTCGAGTAAATGCTGATTTAGCATTGTCGGCTTCCATACATAAATTGTTTTTATATTTAAAGTTGGAAGCATTGTAAAAACTTAAATTTGAAAAATGTTTCTTTTCACCCCATCTGAATATGATAACATCAATTAACATTTGGTATAACTTTTAATGTTTTTTAAATATATTTTCTTATTTAGTGTAAATAAAACATCCATATTAGGTACAGCCAAAAATCTAGTCAACAATTTTATTTTTTACTTTATTATACATAATTATTAGTAAATATTTTATATATTCTATATTTCCGATACTGGCAATGTAAAAAAAATTGTCCCAGTCTTGCTTCTTGACAAATTTCAGTTCTCTTTTCCGGCTTACCTGTGGAGTACGCGAGACGTATGTGAAATTTAAATCTTTAAATATCAGTGTAATCTTTCAATTGTTTAAATTAAATTTGTTGCATTTAAAAGAAAAATAACAGTGTGTGCTGACTTATTAAATATTTTCAACATTTACATTATATTATTTCAAATTGCAGAATGCTTACATACAACATGTTTGCAAGGGGTCGCTTTTACGCGGCCCTTTTGTGGCCAGACCGATGATGTGACTTCTGATCAATTTGTATTGATTTTGTTGCTAGGTCTGCCACAGGCTTCCCAAGATGGGCGCTTACAGATATATTCAAGAGTTGTATCGTAAAAAGCTTAGCGATGTTATGCGCTTCCTTTTGCGTGTTAGAGTATGGCAGTACCGCCAATTAACTCGCATGCACCGCGCTCCTAGGCCTACGAGACCCGACAAAGCTAGGAGACTAGGCTACCGCGCCAAGCAAGGTTAGTAAAATAATTATTTTCCAAACGTGATAATCGTACGTCCATAATAATTTTATAGGTTATAAATTTAAGTTGCGGTTTACATACAGCTGTTGTAATAAAGTAACTTCATTAGTTAGTTACCATTGATTAGACCACGTGGTCAGTTACAAACATTTTTATGTACTTATTATAAAGAGTATAATGCCCGTTGAGTTGTCTACTGTTTATGTTATAACGTATTATATATTTTCCGTACAGGTTATGTTGTCTTCAGAATCCGTGTTCGCCGTGGTGGCCGCAAGCGCCCGGTTGCCAAGGGTGCTACTTACGGCAAGCCCAAGAGCCACGGAGTCAACCAGCTGAAACCCACACGTAACTTACAGTCTATTGCAGAGGTAATTATAATAAATTTTATTTCTGTCCCTCCCTCTATGCCGCTTAGAGAAGTTTACGACTGCCACGGGGGACCCAGAATTAAGATATTCCGTTCCCAATTTTCGAGACGGTGTATTGAGTGGCACTATTCAACACCATGCCTTGTTTTATTACCAGAGCAAGTAAATGAAAACAATTCATATGCCCTAGTTGAAATGAAAACTACGACCATTGTATCAGACAAGATGTGGCCACAAAAATCTCCAATTATAAATAAATTCTTAATATTTTTAAAGTACATTTAATATCTTTATTGATTTCAATTTTATACAATGCCGTAACTTGACTATATATATATTTTAAAATCATAGGAACGTGTTGGACGTCGCTGTGGTGGTTTGAGAGTACTCAACTCCTACTGGGTTGCACAAGATTCTTCATACAAATACTTTGAAGTCATCCTTGTTGATCCCTCACACAAGGTAAATAACTTTTGGAAAATCAATTTATTACCAATATTTTTGAATGTATTAGTTTAATATGATGATTTATTATGTCATGCACCAATCTGAAAGGTTTTGCTGAATATTCACCTACCGATTATCTGATATTAATTATCAAAACTCCCAAAAATCTATCAAATCCTGTATAATCTACAAGTTTTCATTAATTACAGGCCATTCGTCGCGATCCTAAGATCAACTGGATAGTAAACGCAGTGCACAAGCACAGAGAAATGCGTGGTCTCACTTCAGCTGGCAAGAGCTCACGAGGTCTTGGCAAGGGTCACAGGTTCTCACAAACCAAGGGAGGCTCACGCCGCGCCGCCTGGATAAGACGCAACACCCTACAACTGCGTCGCAAACGATAATTTCATATATGCTATTGACTTTCTATTTTTGTATTTATTCTTAAATAGAAAGTTTGTAGTGTTAAATAAAAAAAAATATAAAATCATATAGTTTTTCTTTATTAAAAATTAATTTCCTTACAAAATATTGTTTATGTGAGTATTTATTTAAATTATATTTTCTTATTGTCAGATCCATATTACAATGTCAATCTTGGTTCCGTTAAATATTATTTAACAACTATATTATATTTAAAATACTATAACCATACTTTATTATATTTAAATTTCTTTTCATACATTTTAAAGAAGATTAGACTAGGCAAATCAGACTAAGATGATAACTATTGTAGTTTAGATCAACTCTTATTTAGTTCTATGTTGGCACAAATGCATAATATATTTTTTTTTTAATTTTCAGATTTGTCTGTATAAGGTCATTTTACATCAAAAAGAATACAGGTAATTATTATTTATCTTTAACTAATTTAATAAATTATTTCTGATTGTTTGATAAATTGTTTGTAATTTTTTTGTATTATTATTGTAGCTAGAAACTAATTTTTAATAGTTTAAAGTTTTAATATTGATTAAGGTTTATATAGTGATGATACCATGCTTTATGAGATGCGCAACCATGATTACTACGCATTATAACTTCCTTGGATGGCTGAAATAATTTAGTATATATTTGCAAATTTGATGTGTAAATTCATATTTTAAATAGTTCCTTTTCATTTCAGGTAAATGCAGTGATGCAAAATATAAAATGCTTGGCAAGACTCCAGTAAAATAATAAGGTGAATATGAATTGAACATCCTGTTTTTATTCTGTACACAGCAATTAAAATGTATTTTCCATGTTTCACCCGAATTTAAGAAGTGTGTGAGATAAAAGTGGTGTATGTCAATCCTGAGTTTTGTCTGTCCAGAGCAGGAAGATTAAAAAAAATTAAATCTTTATAAAATCTCAACATTTTTGGAATATTCTTAAATGAAAAAATAAAAACTAGTACGTCAATTAGTAGCACCCCCAAATTTGTTTGTTACTTTTCTCATTAATATGTTCTTAATGTGAGAAACAAATTTGGATATATTAAATCTCGTCTAGGTGAGATTATCGTTATTTCTATTTTCGATAAATCTCAATCCGGCGAGAAACACTAAAAACTTATTAGTCTCCTGTAATTACATAAATTATCTTTCAATACTTAATATTTCTTTTTTATTTACAGGTACAAGAGGAAGAATTTTTATAATTTACTCAATACAAAATATTTACTTTATAATTTCAATAATAAAATCTGTGATATCTCAATTTGTTTTTTCTTTTAAATCCCTGTGTAATCACAAATTCTTTTGTTATGTATATTTCATATAATATATATCTTTTGTAAAGTAAAATAAAGGTCAAGTATTTTTTTTTTATTAAAAACTACAACCGATTAAAATTAAATCAGCTTCACACTATCCCGCATGGAGCAGGGTACGCAGAGGGAAATACCAAACCCTAACCTGCCGAAATCTCGAGGCATTGTGTGTTGAGTGGCGGAACTCTACGCCGCGCTTTTTCTCGACACCAGAGGATTGAGCCCAAAACCAGGATTTTACAGTCGCACTTTTTGCCCCCGCACCACGATAACCTCGGGGATTTACAATGGATCTGGAAACTTGTTGTAAAATAAGATAAATATTAAGTTAATCTCTCCTATCAATTTTTTGCTCCCGATAATCAAATACGAAACTCGCTTAACGTACTTATTTAGAAAACTTACAAAAAATCGAACGTAGCGGAATTTGTGCCCTTCTCGGCGCGGTCGAAGCGCGTCTGACCACTAAGCCATACATTCCCGCATGTTAAAAATGTCAAAAAATTGCGTAACTTCGCATCATATAGATAGATAATACGAGCACGAGAGGACTACGGCTCCCTCCCTCCGTCGCCGCAACCCTCACTAAAGACGTGCCCATCAAAGCCCGGTGCGACGCCGGGCGTGTGTCGTTGACGACCAGCATCATTGCTTTACTACAGTAACACTTACATTTCATTAGAAGCAGTAATATTTATTATTTTGCACTCCGTTTTTGTTTCTTTATTTTATAGTAACGAAGTAAGGATACGGGAAAACTACTACAACCATCCAGCATCTCAATAAAATATCAAAAGATTTTGAATTAAATTGAAGTAAAAGGTGAACTAAAGTTGAAAACAACAATGCAAGGTAAAAAAAAACCACCTTATTTGAGTGACGTTTATTTATGATTTTAAAAATTAAATAACAAAATAAATTTACACAAAAGACAACATTTGAAGCCTTTAGAATAGCATTTAGTTCGAAACAATCACCTTACTAAATAAATATAATATTTTACACGTATTTTATCACTATTTACAATTGAGACCAAATCGTTCTGTATAATGATTTATTTTCTTTGCCTGATAAACGATCTGAATGACACCCCCGTGTGTTATACTTACATTACACATATTATTAATAATAGGAATAAATGATATTTGACACAATTTCATGACATCAATAACTATTCTAATTAATTCCATTTATAGATTATAATATTTAATTAAAATTTCATTTATAGATTACCCAGAAATATGTAATCGTTGAAAGAAATATGAGATTACTCAATAGTAAACATTGAACAGTTTTGTGCTCTAACAGTACTAGTTATCTACTGTAACGTTCATTTATAACAATAAATACACATATAATCAGTTAAGCAATAGATTAAATCAATTATGTATTAACTGTAATCTAACGACGATTATAATAAAAGCGAGGCTATACAAGATGAAGTGACAAATGAAAATTTTGACTTTTATACAAAAAATAATTTTACATCATTTTATAAGCTAAATCTACAGGTATAAATATTTCTAGACTTTAAAAAGGCTACGTTTAAGGTCATTTGACATTCAAATTGAATATGGGGCAGGGTTGTACATTCATGTTAGGATTAAGCACAGATTAGTCTATAATTCAATACATACATTATTAAATGTACGATTAGCTTTATCTTGAAATACATTAAAACGATTTGTTGTTAATGTAAGCCATAATTGATAAAGACTGCTCAATACAAAAACTAAATTTACCTCATTAAAAACTGAAATTTAGACAAATCTGAAATCAAGTATCAAAAAGGAAATTATATTACATATTTACACTAAAATATATATATATAGTACATCCTTAATAATAAAAAAATAATGTTATAAACAACAAACAAACATTAAAAAAATACCTTGAATCTAATTAATATAAATAAAACCAGTTGTTAACGCAATATAAACAAAATACCACAATATTTTACAAGTACCTAGTAATTAATGTTCTTACAATAAATTACACTTGAGAATACAATAATGACTTACATCAACATACAAGCAGGGCCGTAGCTAAAGCCGAATTTGAATACATTACGTGTATCCAATACTCATTAAGACGTTTTTTCTTTAAATGTATCTTGATACAGACCGACAAGAACTATATGAACATTTGGGAGGTACGTAAAGACACCTGCCGAGAATGCTACATAAGAAGCTAGTAGGTCTAATAATAATAAGATATTTTAAGGCTTTCCTTCAAACGCGCGTGCACCTGCGCAGAATACGTATTGTAGATATCTACATAAAAACCACGCTCGCAGACTGCAATAAATGTGCAGACCAGAAGAACAGACAGATTATTATCAACTCAACATTTATAATTGTAACTGCCGTTGATTTTCATGTTGAAGTTAGATTCTGTTTAAAATTATGTATGTATTCCAAGGAAAATGTTAATAGATTTATATTTGACAGAACTAGTTCCAATATAATGTTTCGTTATCATCATCATCAACCGGTTCTCATCCACTGCTGGATTTAGGCGTCTCGATTGAGAGCTCGATCTTCAGCTCTTCGCATCCAGCAGTTGCCAGCCACTTTGCGAATTTCGTCACGCAATCTAGCTGGCATTGAGGCACGAGAATGACAAATGCATTTTCGTGCCTCAAATTTCGTGCCCAATAAATATGCCAATATAAAATATAAAATTATAATTATAAATACAGTATAAAATTGTGTAAGAATACTATACAAATTGGTACACATATACAAATTGGTGGTCCTTGTAACAAGTTGCAAAAAGGTTTCTAGAACAATTACCAGCATTGAAACTATATGTTGAAAGTGCTGTATTAGAGATATATGTAATCCTTGATAAATGTATGGAACCGACCACAAATTTATATTTAGAGTTTTAAAATTTTATGTTGCCATACTTCAATGATTTGAAAAAAGAAATGCGAACTGAAAGCCAAAATCTCTATTTGCTATATGAAAAATAATTTATAAGCTATAATATTACTGGAAGTTTTTTAAGCCAGAATATTTGAACTGAACAGAAAAAAACTAAAATTTAAGACCATGACAAAAACGCTGCATTAAAAACGAAGATATTGAATATTGATTTTGGAAAAGTTATAACCATTTACTCCTGGAGGATATTCACAAAAAAATGTAGCTTTGATTATAATGAACAATAAAATTTTTAATCTAGATCAAATAAGACAATTAAAACAAAACATGTTACATAGAAAGTCTTAATCAAATAAAAAAAACCATTTCAATATGATCACAGACAAGAGTTAAAATTTTTTAAGTTTTTAAATCCTGACACATTTTTGGACTAAAATTGAACGTACCGTCTATAGCTCATTTAGGGCCAATTGTTCCAGGTAATATGTTTATCATTAACTTCCAGTATATCATTAGGTGGCTTAAAAATAAGCCAAAGGCTTAAAAGTAAGCCTGGTTTAGCGACAGAGTCGCATACAAGTGATATAAGTTGTTAGCGCCCAAACAGTCATCTAAAGAAGGGAATATTGAAATATCCTACACAAACTTGAAGGATGCTATAAAGCCGCATAAAACATATATAATGAGCGATCCGAATGCAAAGATTACGTTGGCAAGTATTGGAGGCTTTGACATTAGGCAATATTTAACGAGAAATAAAAGACTTTTTATTTAAATTTGTTTGTGTTCTATCCCATTATAGAAAGGGGTTAATAAAAACTGTTCAATATAAATCGTCTCACTAAACAAAATACATGCCGTTTCAAGTTGTTTTAGCTACGACCCTACATACGAATGTAGGTGTTACAACAGGTATCGTTTAACTTAGCTGGGCGGCACGGGGTGCGTGGGACGGCGCTCGAAGTGGAATGTATCGGACAGGTAGAGGCCAAATATGGCGACGCTGTAGAACACCGTCAACCCGAACAGGGCCACGCTCGCGCTCGCCGTGAACATGCTTGAATATTCGCATCTGCAAAATTAATTAAGTGTAATTTAATAATTATGATGATTTTTCTAGTATTAAGTGTTTCATCAAATATAAAGAGGTATCGTTAAATATTAGAGCCGCAATACACTTTTGTATAATACGACCGATGTGTCGCGGCCGCCCTGGTAGATTATTTGAACTTTTTCGCATTGTTCACTTAGGAAGAAAAAAACATGAGAGACAAAAAAACAACAGACTAAGAAAAATCGTAACATCAAATCTAAAGCTAACTTCAGAGCGGTCACGTCTTTTCGACCGTACTGTATACATGTATATTTGTTTTAGATTACGTTGGTTGTACATACGTATATCAGAATTAAGATATATTTCAATACATCTAAATCTACATTAGTAGATTTATATGCTTGTTGTAATCATAAATGTGATATATTGATTTGTGGCGGCTATAAAATTACGCGATACCTCAATATGTTTACACATAATATCACGCAGTTATAGAAAAAATTACTTAGTTAAGTGACGACCACAAGTTCACAAGTAAGAACAGCCTACGTTATTTTTATATTTCACATCAATTTCACTTTTTTTTTTTTAACATTTTTAAGTGTTATTCCATACTAAAGAAAGAAAAATACTTATTTAGAAAACGTCGTCCTGGTCAGTTTCCAGGAGGCACGGGTTCAAATTCCGATACGTGCAAATTTTTATACGTTTTCTAAATAAGTACAATTTCACTTTGTTTACTAGGCTTTTTTTTACATTAATAATTTAATATAGGTAAGTCAGTCCTAAAATTTTAACTTAACATGTATTTCATCGAAGCCAGTGAAGCTAACGCCAAGCCACATGGCTCAATATCATTGAATAACAATTTTTCAATAAAAACTGGCGGAAAGGCTACTGTATTAAAAGAGTACTGTGTTCCAAAGAGGTTGCTAAGCTTGAACGCGCTAATCTCAGGAATTTGTATGACTTTTGGTTTACCTCGGGGTTTAGTCATCATCATTGCAAGATCATAAAAATCGTGAAGAATATTTTAGTATGCAACGCTATTTTAATATAATTCTTAAGTATTTTTTTTAGCTTCGCGTTGTATCTCGCATTTAGCAGGATAGGTAGAGGGAATCTGGAAACCTATTGTTAAGACTCCGTCTCCGACTTTCTTGTTACTAGAGCTGAGAAATGAAAATTTTAAATACATTTCCTTGAGTGGGAATAGAACTCACTACCTGTCGCGGTTACAGTCGCACGTTTGTGCCCCAGCACCACGACAATAACATAATACTTTAATTTTATTTATATTTTTTTTTGGTTTTAGTCTTAAGACAAGTTATTAGTTTTCCTTAATATCATAATAGTGATGTAATTCGCCAGGTTTTATTTTTCTTTGAAAACAAATGAAAAACAGTAAAAAGTAGTCAAAACACAGTAAAATGTAGATAGAGCAAGAAGCGTTTGAGTGACGTTTATGTAAATTTTGACAAGCTTTAAATTTAAATAAATAGCAACATTTGTAAAAAAAATATACTAAGATATGGTAAAATTCATATTCAATTAACATATCGTCTTTGCAAGTAAAATCTAAAATTTGCAAGTATATTTTGATTCCAATATATTTTAATTAAACTTCCGCTTTTATTTAATTCGTAACAATATACACACCATGCGGCTCGACCCTAACCACACCCTTTAGTTTGCAATCAATTTATGTATATTTATTAATTTTATATATGTAAAACAGTCTTAAAACTGAACTTAAACGAATGATGCTGGTTTCTGGTCCTTCGAGCCGGATTATCCCATGAACCAACCACAATGTGTTGTAGCAATTTTTTGCTACAGTGCAAAAGTGACCCTTTTATTCTTTGGTTTTTTATATATTTTTTTATCATAATTGTTATAAATAATTAATGATTAGTGATGTATTAGATGATTATAATCAACATACACGTTTAAATAGATATGTTATTTGTTAGTGATTATTATGTAGGTAAATTGTATAAAATAATATCAATAAATATTGTCAAAGTTAAGTTAGACCGCTTTTGCACTGACGATGCACTTATGTGTCCCATAATCTTAGTATTAAAAGTATTAATATCGTAAATAGACCAATGTTGTGTGTGAGTGAAAAATTATTACAATAAAAAAACATTATTAAAAGAAAAACAAGAGTTTAAGAAAACTTGGACTTTTTAAGTTTTATAACCGAAATAGGTCTAACAATAAATACTATATTTTGCAATATTCTTATATTCAATAGGAAAAACAACAAAACAGTATAAATAACATGTTTTGTGTTGTGCACTGATATAATAATTCACACGTAGAGACAATGAGTAAATAATCAAAAGGGAACTACTTACAAATACCAAAATTTTCATTGCAATTATAATTTTGAATGATTAAATATAAACTACAAGATACATGAAGTATGTAATATAAATCTGTATATCGATATCAATATGTATTATCTATAATACTACAAATACTGAGTTTCTTTTGTCTTTAGTAATATTTTCAAATTTTTGATAAGGCAAACTGGCAAGAAACTCAGCAGATGTATTTTTCTAAATTGTATAGTTACACTATTTTACATACACATAATACTCCTACAAATTATAAATCGAATTTTCTAATAAGTACCGTCATACATAATAAATAACATTACTTTGCCTACCACAGACTAACTTCCAACTATCAACGAATAGGCAGCACGAAATATAAATAAGTATATAATGTATTCGAAATTAATTAATATAACTTACTGTCTGCCAGTATTGTTAAATCAGTTTCACGCTGTATCCCGCACACAGCAGGGTAGGTAGAGGGAACCTCGTGTTAAGACACTCCGTTCCCCATTTTCCGCCGAATTTTAGAAACATTGCGTGTTGAATGGCGGAACTCAACGTCGCTCTTTGCCTCAACACCAGAGCGAATAAATAAAAAAATATATATTTAAATAAATATTTCATTTCCTCGAGTGGGGATCGAACCCACAACCGTCGCGTTAAAGGCCACGACAGCCTCAAAATTGTTAAATTTTTTTATTAAATCAAACATGAAGTATAACATTAATTTAATACCAACAAGGCGTGATGTATCACGACAATAGAACCACAATATTAAATTTCTCTCACACACATTAACTTCGAAATCGCTTCATTGTTGAATCCAAAGATAAATAAAATCCATAAAAAAATTGAAATATCGTGTATGAAAATGGCTTTAACTGGTCTATCTAGGTATTTAGGTCTATTTACTTTATCAATACTATAAATTACATGTATTCATGGTTGGGGATTTAGCACGTACTGGTCATCATCGCATATCGGGGTACGCATTGAGGTGTTCTCCCTGATAACCCTACAAGAGAAATAATATATGCTATACACGTTAATCGGCTAAAAAACTTTTGAACTATAAATTATATACATTTAAAACACAGCAAAACCTAAGATTTACCTGAAATTTATCTTACAAGTAAAAGAAGCCTCTACGTTATTCTTTTACACAATTTAAAGATGTTTACCTCCTTATTCATGAATTGGTAAATCGTAGGTACTACTTTATATATGGCACAACTAAATGGCAATAAGGATTTTTAAGTTCGAGCGATTTATTGTAATAAAAATCAACATTATTATTGAACAATATTAAATATGCCTAACAATCCTTATTGTTTATCAAATAGTTAATTTTAAAAGTCTCATTTAACATCTCTATTTATGCAGACATACTACACTATACATGCGTGTTCGTGGCATGCTAGCTTCTAAAATATTGTTAACAAGTTAGCGCCTTATTTACTTTTACATTTTGTTTAACGATAGCGATATTACAGAAAACAGAGTTTTGCCAAAATGTGTATTTTTTTAATTAAACTATTTTAACCGGATTAATCGCGTATATTTAGAATTATACGTGTTTGGAAACCCGACGTTTCTAACATTTCGCAGTAGTCCGTGGTCACAGGTAGACTGGGTGGCAATTCGTCTGTCAGTTATCATAATTATTATATCAGACTACCGTCAACGATCTAGTGTGGTTGGTTTGAACCCATCACATATTAGAAGGCAAGATACAGTCAGCTCATTCTGCAGGAATCCAGGGCAGTACGCGAGACAATTAAGAAAACGTTGGCGGTAGTTTGTGATTTAATAATTATGTCAATTGGATTAATTGAAAAAAAAAAAAACCTTTTTTAAATTGTGAACCATCAAGGCGCTTAACTTGTTAACAATATGACTAACAATAGTGCATAATTCCAATAATTATCTTTCAACTTCGTAGCTTTTTAGTTTTTATGATGGCTAGCTACAGGAAGAGTCCAAATGCATTTGGAAAATTTCTTCTAATTCTTGAGTGCTTCAGTGCAATGCTACAAGCAACATCTATATATATATAATAAAATCGCAACTGATCGGTCGGTATCTGTACATGGAAGATATATAAGCAAAATTCTTATTGGGGATATTTAACAATTTAAATACAATGATTTATAAAATGTTTATGTATGCGTTTTTTTACATTAATCTCAGAAACAGCTTAACCGATTTAAATCCAGTTTCACTATTATATTTTGGAAAATTTTTATTCAAATCGCTTCGTATATGAAAAAGTCATATCAATATAAAGTAGTTTGTAAATTGCTGTAAAATCACTGTTTTATTGAATTGGCTGAAATATACTTCCTAATGTATAAATAAATGTTGTCATTAAAATGTTTATTTTATTAGAACACATAAGTAGTCCATGTTAATAAATAAATAGTTGTGTAGGTTCAGCGGGCGAAGCCGCGAGCGGGTTCCTAGTCAGATATATCAAATAATTATTCTAGCATCAATTAGAATATATATTTATTTTATTATTATTTTTGTCTCATATTGTCTCATGCACTCATGCATATACTATTTTATCGGATCTTACGACATAAGAGGTTTTTTTAAATACCTATACATACATATTATGATTTAGACGCGATGTAAATTTACTCATTGAAAAATTTTTTTAGCATTGTTGGGAATGGAAGAAAAATATAATATTGTGGCTTTCTTTTCTGATGCAGAACAGGCACACATACAAACGCGTCAATTTTTTAATATTTTTATTTATGTTTTTTTTCTTACTTTGTTTTTCTTAATCAAGGCATAAGGTAAAAAAAAGGTCAGTTTCACGCTGTATCCCGCCCACAGCAGGGTAGGCAGAGGGAATCTATTGTTAAGACACTCCGTTTCCCACTTTCTGCCGAATTCTGGAAGTATTGCGTGTTGAGAGGCAGAACTCAACGCCGCGCTTTGCCTCGACAACAGAGCGAAGAAATGGAAA